>JAQFZT010001065.1:0-17574 GCA_034696325.1 Camisiidae sp.
GAATGAATCGAATCACATGCCGTAATAATAAATCAGATACTATAATGACAGTATTGAAGTTACACTTCATTTATTTGTTCAATGGTTTTATACCCATATCTTTGTTGAACTGCATGAAGAAAATTTGTGTTACGATTTTTACTACCTGTGAGTTAAGTCAGCAAAATTCAGTGCTATTGGACAGACAGGAAATATTGGAAAAACTTATAAAATTCCTCAATTGCTGTCAGCTATTATTTGAGTATTTCTGGTCCAAAATATAAACAGAATTGAACTTTACTTAAAAAGTATTCCACTGAATATAATAAATGACTATCAAAAACGATAAACAAGTGAACCATTTGATTATTATATCACAATAGACTGCTGTGTAATGAATTTTTTCGACTTTCATGTAGAGATTAGATCACTATATATTGAAGAAACTTTACTCATGAAACTTGAGACTTACTGTCCACTTAATGAACGCATACTATTTATATAAGAATATTCGTTTCTTGTTAATGCAAAAACTACTCATAGTATTGTAATCTTACACTTTGATTTAGTGCTAACTTACAAAGCAATGGTACTCAAACTTTTTAAGCCCGAGCACTACGAGCAACATTCAGTACACCCATAAAAATAATGCTATTTTTATAGACTTCCGTTTCCATCAAACCTTAACCATCTCTAAAACTTTTTACTTAAAATATAAAAGTATTGTTACAAAAGAATTTTAATACCATTTTTAAGAAAGAATTTGCAAATAACAGTCTCTTTTTCAATTCCTTTGATTAACTAAATTTATGAATGCTATAAATTGAAAATTTTACTAATAAATAATTTTAATTGTGTTCACATTAGCTCTTTATGAAAAATATATGTATAAAATTAAGTCTTATGTCGGGTTAATAAATGCGATTTCAATCAAATGTGGAAGAAATCTAGTATTTATATGAAATTCAAACTTGCAATTCATGGTGAAAACGAGAAGATAACTTAAATTTTTTAGAAGCAGTTTGAAAGCTGAAGATGATATCAATAGTTTTAGTATAAGGTACATAAAGTACAAAAAGAAGCATAAACAATGTGAACCTATAAATAAATTGGTTTAACATAGTTTAGAATTGTCAGCAGACAATTTTTAAGATTTATTGTGTTATAGCAGACAGATCTGGTCAACAATTGCGTATTGATTAGGTTATACTTTCTCGGATAAATCGATTTTATACAATGTTTCAAATAAATAGAATATAAGATTCCGTTAGAAAAGATGACATGACAGTCACGCTCACAGTGAACAATTTGAAAATTTCTCAATGAGGCTAAAAAAGGGAAATATTATTGGAAATAACTCTACTTATGATAGTTCATTCCTGCCAAAAAAGGGCATATTTTTTTGAATAAGTTTCGTAGAAGAGCACTTCCCTTCAATCTGATAGGCGTTCGGTTTTTTCTGCCGTTTAATCTCAATCTATGTTATTAGGACTAGTGAAGAGCATCATCTCATTTTCCATGAGCTCAAGTTTGAGCTGCATTTTTCGAGCTTAAAGTAAGAAAAGTACTATACTTTGCTTTTATTTTGCTATTAAAAACATGTTTAGAAATATATTGAAAGTTTTGAAAGTTTTAAGTTTAATATTTTAAAGGTTGAGTCAGGAATTTTATCAAAAGTTTACAAATGTTTAGTATTTTTTTGCTTCAGATAAATTTGAAATAACAAGTAAAAACAGAAGCTCATGCTTGAGCTTAGCTTGAGCTCGAGCTTTAGATTAGCTTTTAGGACAGCTAATCACTTGATTTGATAACTTAATTTGCTTTTCATTATATTAATGTTCAATTTAATCGAGTGAAGGATAGATTTTCTTTTATCAATGAGATATCAACTTGAGTTGAAGGAAATAAATGTTTGTCTTACAGTCTCTTTAACCAGAAGAAACCTCTGTTTTAACAGTTAAAAGATGGACAGAATTTAAGCTCATTCCTATTCCTTTTATACTAACTTAAGAGTATTAAAAAAATATATGTCAGCCATTGATATATACGTCTCATTTCATTTCACAGTTAGAGTCATCGATTTTTGTTTTTACTAAGACTTATGTGTCACTCACTCGTCAGTTGAATTGAGCAGAAGTTAAGATGCTTGAAGTATAAGTGCAATTTAATAACAGTATAGTTATTTTAATCGTGTTTTTACTTAAGTTTTCAAGGAATTTCATTTTTTCTCATATATTCCCCTCAAGTTGCAAAGTGTGCAACGCTTTCTTGTTATTGTTTGTTCGTGCGTTAGATATATATATGATTTTGTTATTTTAGAGAGACTTCCTATTATCATATTCAGACATTCATTTCACAATTCAACCCAAATAAGTTCCTCCAATTCCATGCATCGCTAATCATTTTTCAGAAAAGCTTAAGGCAAATATTCTTTATCAAAAGTCTATCAAAGCTAATATTTGCTTATAAATTAACTTCTAATTTAAACTAATACTTATTTTCCTGTTAATGTAAATTTACTTTTTCATTGCAATATCAGTTCAAGAATTTCAATCAGCAATAAAGAAATTTATGTTTACTTTTAGAAACACAATAATCTCAAGAAAAATTCATTTTTAATCTTAATTGGGATGTATATTAAATGAATATTTTAAGAGACAATAGCATTGCTATGATTTGTAGAAACATTTGCAATGATTTTTAGCAGAATATAAGGACTGTCAATAAATAATTGATTGATATAATTACAAATGTTTGCCTATTTAATTTAATTAAGGTGTAAATTCTTTAACAATAGCTGAACTATGACCTCTCGATGAAATTTACTAAATTTTAATATCATATATCAAGATTTCTTTATAAATTTTAATAAAAAAATTCTAAAAATCTTTATTTCAGAAATTAAGCTTTAAATACTTGCATAATTTAGAAATTAATATAAGAAGCTGTTTGTGAGGGTTTTTAATCTTATTCGCATACTTTGTAGATACGAATCCAGAACTGATTCGATTCTGAAACTATATTGATTGAAAACCCCTTCATAATTATAATTATTGGGCTCAATTTGAATTTATTTACAATTTTAGAATCAATATTCTTTTATCTATTTTTAATTTATCACAACAAATAAGTTCTTAATTAATCCTTTTTAATTAAGAGATGAAAGTTGTGTTGTATCATGAAAAAAGGCCCGCATAAGCAAACTTAAAACTTTAGCAAATAATGGTGAAAACAACAAAATGTTAACCATGAGAATAGATCCAGATTCTGACAATTAGACTCAAGTAGGATATAAGATGTGGATGTTTGTAGAAATACTCGCCAACACTTGGAAACGCATTTACTTTTTCTGAAACTCTTAATTTTTAAATAGAAAATTTATGAAATATAACTAAAACTATTACCGATTATAACTGGATTTTATATAATAGAAGCTGAAGAACTAGAGTGACCAGAATATCCTTGAATTCTGGGAAAATGCCAGAATAGGTCAAATTGGCAGAAGAATAGTACTATTCTTTACATTTTATGGTGAAATGAAGAGAAAAACCCTTTAATCCCCTTTTGATATTTTTTTGGAACTCCCGGAATCAGCTGAACGAGACCTGAAGAACACTTTATATTGCATGAGTGGGATATTGTCCAACTTATTATACTTAAATTACAAAGAATTCATTACGATGTTAAAAATTAGCATTCTTTTCATACTCAAAATTCAATGAGTATAATAGTTATAATTTTCTATGAGTTGCAAAACTGAGTTATACTCATAATAACTTATAATAGAATACCGTATAATAATTAAGAATGCGTTGAAAGTGATCGCTAAATCATCCCTAATAGCGACACAGATTAACGTACAATTCTAACATTAAGAGAATGATATCATAATCATCTGAATTACTTCAATTCATCATAAGTCTGTTCACAAATACTTACGTGTCATTATAACCAGAATACAGCTGATAAAGAAAGGAATCAATATGTAATCGATCATTTAGTAGAAAAATATAAGTTGTGTGAAGAACCTCAAGCAAAATTTCCAAACTATCATAAATTTAGCTCAAACTCTATAAGAGTTTAGTTTTTGAAACATTTTGAAAATATTTAAATCATTTATTATAAGTATATAAAAGGATTTGATTCATAAATATTCATATAAAATTTGCATTTTTTCTTTATTCAGAGAATTTTTGATACATCGATGCAAATTAGTTTAGACGCTCCCATTTGGTCTTTGGCCGATGCAGTCTTCGAAATGCTAAGGATTCAGAACTGGTTCGACGCTATTCTTCTAATTGATGATACCGTTAGCTCCAACTTATTTAGTTACCGCCTTAGCCATCTTTGTAGAAATACCAGAGACAACAAGATAACTAGGAAAGTAGTTTCTCCTAACGCTCCCAACAATAATATTCAGGACAACAATCAAATTACGGATGTCTGGAAGAATTTAATGATTATCCAATTATCGAGGGTTTTAATTCAACGTGAAGTATGTATTCAGTAAACATATCTTTCAACTAATTCAAACCTTTATTCAAAATAAGCTTATGCTCATTAAACCCATCATTTTTAAGCTAGAAATTGATTCTCCATTTTTTCAATTTAATAGGAAAGCATGAATGCAACTATTTTCTCATAATGAAATATTACATTATTTTTTATGTTACACACATTAGTAAAAGTAAATTTACTTTTTAACTGCAAATATTAAAGTTTGCCTAAGACTAGAAGTGCGGCTGAAAATAACATTAAGGACTTTTGAGAGAAGAGTTGATGACATATAGAAAAATAATACGATAAATGCATTGTTTAAGCCTCTGCTGATATATTCATAATAAATCATCTGTCATTCGATGATAACAAAGTTTATACGCATTTTCATACTTTTTAATACATTTTCTTATTCCTTAATATTCATGAAATAGCAGACACTGAGCTCTGTCTATGAAATAATCTGTGAAATTATGAAATGCTTGAATTCATCTATTCCTGAGAATATAATTTAAACACTGAATATTTAACTTTTTATGAAATTGTTTTTGAATATAAGTATTTTTCAAATGATATTAGACAATATTAGAACAAATTATTTATTTGAAACTGATTAGAAAGTAGATGAATATTTTTTAATGAAAAGTTATACATGAAAATATGAAGCGAGAGCTTAACTCTTCCATTGATTAAATAAGTTGAATAAGTGATAAGTTTTTGCATAGTTAATGACATACTTTAGCTCTGTTTTGAAGTTAATGTCAAACAAACAATTGAAACCATTTAATGCTTTATGAAATTTGATTACAGTTCTATTTAAGAATGGCTGAAATCCAAACAAGTCATAGACGGGTTATTATAGTACATTGTGATCGTATAACTACTCGAAGAATTATAGACACTGCAAAAAGTTTAGGTCTTCTCGATGGACATAAGATATGGGTTCTACTCGATGGCATCATTGGTTCATCAGAAATCTCATCTCCATCTTTATGGCGATATTTAAATTTGCCCAATGGAATGATTGCCTTAAGACATCGCGCTCAACATGTCTATGATATTAATACCCTCTCTTCAATTATCCAATTGGTTGGACAAACGGCTTTTAGTACTTATAAAAATTCTAGGTTTTGGGTCAACAATGAAGATATTAGAAACGGGTCAGTGCCAGAAGTGAGCTGTTGGCACAACTTAACTACTACCAGAAGAAAGTATAGTGAAACTGTTTTCAAGTAAGTTTTCACTCATACTTTCAACAAATTAATATAGTTTTATCACATTTTTAAATCATATTATCTTCAAAAGTAATTCATAAATAACTTTGATTTTTCAATTCTTCGCAGAATAGATATGTACAATATCTTCAAATCTGGTGTTTAAATATTCTGAGATTTAATTAATTGCCTGAAAGTTTGATGCAAAAATTTTGTTGAAATTATACAGTATAATGAGTTACACTAATAAGAGCTCGAGTACTGACTTGTGAGAAGTACAGTTACTCCACGAAAGTTATGCAAGTGATGAGGATTCATAAGGGTTCACAACTCATAAGCACTACTCAATGCTAATACTCATTACTACTATTCAATGCTACTACTCATTAACATTTCAATTTGTATGTTTCCCCTTATGTTTGATCTTCGTTTATGACTTGATCTGAAGGGATCTCTGCATAACTGCATAATCAGTCCATAGAAGTTGCTCTTAGATCCCGGAAAATCAAGTGGAAACTGGAAAATTACTCACATTAAACATTCAAATTTAAATGTTAATGAGTAATAGCATTGATTATTAATGAGTATTAGCATTGATTAGAGGTTATGAGTTGTCCAACCCTTATGAATCCGAATCATTTACGGAATGATATTTTTGTACCGATTGTACAATTGGTGAGAAGTATAACATTATTATGTTGTGGGATAGAGAATATGGGAATCAAGGTTAACAAAATTCAAGTTATTAGATATGAGTTCTATAATTATAAAAATGTAGTTTAATATCATTTTTCATTTCATATCGATCTTTATAAGTTGATTATTTGAGTTAAGACTTTATCATAAATCTCAGAGATTTTAAAATAAGAAGCTTTTAGAAAAGGTTATATCTTCTTAGACTCGATGATATAGTTGTGTATAAAACTTCACTTACTTCTTATATTATAGTTTTTTTATTTTCCAATACAATTCAAAATGTGTGTAATTTATAGAGTATTTCATATGAAATTGTAGTGATTTTTATTTTTGCTTTTAAAGTAAGTTAACTCTCTCGTTAGTACTATAGCAACTTAAATGTTAGTGCAGTACTTATGATGTCAGGAAGACAATAAAAAGCATTCAAACATTTACTCATTTATGGAGTATTCACTCTAAAAATAATATCAAATCTTTCAACTTTTCTTTGATCAGTTTAACTATTGATAAGTTAGTGCAAAACGAAAATCAAAGCAATAAGATTGAAATTTTGTAATATTTGAAACTTATTTTCACACTTAATGTTGAATAATATTTGAAGACAAAAGCGATAATAATTTGAGAAGATTTGAGAAAGTAATATATTTTGTATAATGAGCATAAATAGGAAGAAAATTGAATGTTTATAGTTTGACTGCTGAGCATTAAAGTGAAATTGAACCGTAAAAGAGCTTCACACAGAGCTGATGAGTTCACACTGAGAAAATTGCATACGTATATAATGAAAATATGTATCTCCCCTAATGGTGTGATTATTTATCAAAACACAATACTTTTTGCTCTGAACTTTTGTTCTTTTTCAATGTTATTCTTTTATTTGTAGAGCCAGGAAGTGAAGCCTTTTTAGACTCTTGTTTTGCTTTAATATCGATCTGAATGTGTTTTGGGATGATTACGAACATAGTGAAGGGCATACATTAGACGAATTCAATACATTAAACAGACATTTGTATGGATAGACGAACATTAGCTCTTTCTTGATTCACATGAATGAAACCCGAATTACATTTCATCATTTGTATAGTTTTCATAGTTTTAATTACAATAAATTTCAGTTCAAATCTCATTTTTTTCAACGTCACCTAATCTTAACTTTCATCGAATGCTTAAATACTTAAAAATATATAAAAAATCAAAGAGTAGTTATGAATACATAAAAAGTATTTTAACAGAAATAATGATTGAAATTATAAGTTATTATATTCTATAGTTTCCTGAGATATATTCCTAAACATATACATGCATTCGATAATTGAATCTGAAATTTAAATTTAATTTAATTTAATTGTAATTGTACTCTAATTTGACAGAGAATTAAGGAAATGGTTAACTCCATTATCATCATTGAAATCAAATGTCTTATGCAAATTAAGTAAACAATACAATGAACAACAGAACAGTGATACTCTCTATTTGCCAGAAGAGCCCATCTGGTCATCGCCAACATTTGATATTCTGAACTTAGTTCCTGCAGTTACTGGTTCTTACATTAAGGAGTGGAAAGTAGTTGGAAATATCACTAAAGATAATGCAACCATCAATTCAGTGCGTTATATCGGCGACACATCGAATGAATTTCATGCGTTTTCTAGCGGAAAACATAGGTTTCGCGTTGCAACCAATATTGCGCCACCGTTTGTGATCGAATCCACTAAATTGGATAATAATACATGTCTGACGGGAGACTTTTGCCTTAAGGTAATCTTTGATAATTATTTCTTCTATTCTTCTCATAAGTTGTGTTTTATTGTATTTCATGTCAAATTAAAGTTCGTAATAAAATATAAGTTTGTTTGTACAGTAAGTTAACTAAATATTTGGTAATGCCATTCATTTCTCGAAAATAATTCAAACCCTGATTACAGTTTGGGTCTTATTTGTGTGTTAAATGAAATTTATATGAATTTTACGCAATACTAAATTGTGATTCTTATTTCTTCAGATTGATACCAATGTTCGGGACGATCTGATCGCGATATTCACTGATTTTAGATCACAGAAAAGAGAAATGGAAGGAATAAATTATGAAGTTCACTGTTGTGCCGGAATAGCTATTGATCTTCTGAACGCTGTGGCCAGAGATCTTAATTTTGAATACGATTTATATTTAGTGGCCGACGGCTTGTTCGGTGTGCGAAGAAACGGGCAGTGGGATGGAATCACTGCTGATCTGGTCAATGATTTGGCGCATTTGAGTTTCACTGCATTCAGTACTACCAGCACTCGTGTTCAGGTATTTCACAAAATTTCATTTTATGTTTTAATTATCAAAGTATGCAATTTCAAACAATGCAATTAATAAAGAAAATGCTTGTTTGAGGAGAAATGTATTGCTATAATATTATAGAATCTGTAGTACTGTATATCCGATACAGTATAAGTGGTTTGTTTCAGGCAATCGATTATTCTGTGCCGTTTTTCTATTCTGGTGTATCATGTCTTTCAATGTCAGCTAATTATACTGATGTCCCTCTGGAAGCTTTTCTCATACCATTCAGTACCCAATTATGGGTTGCAATATTTGCGAGTCTAATCGCCACCGCTATTGCAGCTGCCATTTACGAATGGTTCAGTCCGTTTGGTCTCAATCCATGGGGAAGACAACGCACAAAAAATTTCAGTTTGGCATCAGCTCTATGGGTCATGTGTTCTCTACTTTTTAGTCATTTAGTTGCGTTCAAAGCACCCAAATCATGGCCTAATAAGGTAAAAAATAATAGGAATACAAGTTGATTCAATTAGTTTTATACCATTATTTATTATTTATCAATACAAACAATGTTAACATTGTTTTCAATTAACTCAAGCTATATATTTAACACTTGGAAGCTTTGATCAGACTCTAGCTATAATAAATTTATACACTTTCAGCTCATTTGAGTGAACTCACTTTCAGATGTTTGTGCTCAATACGAGATCATGCATTTCAAACCAAACTTCATAAATAATAGCATCGAATGCTTTTAATGCTGGTCACTCTCATAATACAATCAAACCAAATCATAACAACTTTAGTACATTTCAAATCCAATATATCTCAAGACTTCATATAAATTTAGTGCTTATTTTGATCGATTGTTATTATATTTTCAAAAAGTTTATTATCAACACTCAATTGTTACAAAACAAAAATTAGTTGAAAATGATGTAGACCTACCATCACAACCACTTTGACCACTAGTTCAAACTGGTTAATGAGATAGTGATTCTGTTAAAATTACTTCAATTAAGATCACTAATCTCTCAACATATGAATAAATCATTGGCCAACACTGGTATTGAGTCAAATAATAAATGAATTATCATTTTTATCTCGACTACTAAGAGATCAATTATAACTAATGCTGTATGAAATCTTCTGTAATCTTCTTTACTTTACAATTGGGACTGAAAAAGATACCTTTTATTTATAATATATCATGAATGGCAAGTTTAACAGTGTAATCATAATGCTTCACATTTTTAAATACCTTCATCACTCATTTATCGCAATTTTAATTTATAACTATAGCTTTCAGTGAAATACTGGCTCAAAATTAGTCTCGAAGTGAAATTTAAATTTGAATCGAATATTTTATGAAGAATAAAAATTATTTCATTGATAAATTTGTAGTTAATTAGCACAAAAAGATTATACCACATTAAATAAGCATCACTTTTACTATACATGTATTAAGCATTAGTGATGAAAACCAAATCTCGAGATTCAAATATTTATGAGAAGAGTTAAGACAAGTTCGCAAAATTTATTGAATGAGAAAATCTTTGGTTAGAAGAAATAAGTGCTTATAAGTGGAAATGATTTTTTTATAAAAACTAATTGATCGATGTGTTGAGTATTGAAACTGAATTATTTTAACATAAATCATGTGCTCAAATCCCCAGATAAACTTCTAAGGCCTAACTTTTCCCAAATATAAACTTATTTCAAAAACAACTATAACCTAGTGATGGGTATTTTCGAGAAAAATTATTTGCTTCGAGTCGAAACAATTGCTCCAATTTTCAAAAACTCAATTTTTCAGAGCATTAACCGTTCAGTACTTAATGTTTTAAATTTGAATTTTAAAACATTAATTTTTGCGATTTTTATTCAAAATTACTAAAAGTTTACTGACTAAAGGTTTGAATATTTGAAATTTGATAAATTAATACTTTTTCTGAAATAAGTATGAAATAAAGAGACGAAACTGATAGAAATGAATTTCGAGACTCAGCAAGAGATTCGATATAAAGCTCGGTTTATCTACATTAACCTCGTGTACGCCAAATGTTTTCCTGTCTTAAAAAGCGCATCTCTTAAACTTTCGATGTCTTTCAAAGTAAAAAACTCAATTGTCCTTTGATTACATAATGAATGTCTATACTACTCATTGACCGTTCCTTCAGCTTAAAGACTTCCATTAGCGATGACTAGCGTTGGCAAAATACATGAAATTTTTTTGCTCATGTATTATACACGTATAGTATGTATAATACATGTATTTTCTTTAAAAATCAAAATTTAAGCTTTATATCAGTTATTTATAGATTTATTATGTTATAAAAAACAAATTATTTGTTAATGATTGCTCTTAAAATGTAATTAATGAAAATTTATATTAAAAACTTCAAAGTCCATTTATTTCCTCATTAATAATGTCTAATGCTTGATTACATCACAAAATATCTTCTTGAATTTTCGGAACTTTAAAAAAATATTTGTCAATAATTGAACGATAGAAAGAATAGCTAATCAAATAAAGAACTCAAACATTTGCTTCTATTATTTATTGACTTGAAAGAAGCTTAATTTTTAAAATTTTCAAGTTTTCTAATAGACGTTTTCATGTATTATTTCAAAAAGTATATGTATTATTACATGTATTATACATCAAATGTATCTCTACCAACGCTAGCAGTGACTCGAATTTTCCACAACATGAATGCTTTTTAAGCCGTTTCGATTGCGGTCAAACTTTTGGCACAGCTTCTTAGCAAAAAAAGTTGACTACTGTCTGAAACCATTATTTTTATTGACTCGAGTTTTACTGTGAAGAAGTGAATGATGTAAAGTGAAAATATTGTATTCACTAACAAATAAGCTTAAAACAAAATGTTGGCTGTGCTGTATATTGAAAAGGAAAATATCAAAACGGTTTGAGTTACAACAATCTAATAACTATCTCGAAGCAAAAGCAAATTCTTTCCAAAAAAGAAAGAAATAATAATCAATCAAATGCTTCCTTCAAGAGTTTGAACGCAAAGTGTAAACACATGCATAAAATGAAATATAAGAAAAGCTTAAAATATAAAGCAGGCCTTGAAAAAAACTAAAATCAAAATTTATCGATCTGGGAATGGGATCTAACAAATTATTAACTGTAAAATATCTATTATTGGGAGTTATCATCTGTCATTCTTTATCTGTTTTCTATCTTTCCACAATTAATGCAAATTTCAAATAATACTCTTTCAAAAACTTCTTTTCTGGAGTAATAAAAAGCAATTCCTTTGTTCGCTAAAATCATTTCATAGTTAAGTTTGTATTGAATAATTCCAAAAATAAATCTTTGAATAAATTTTAAAAATCAGAATTCATGATTTGAGCTTAAATTTATAACAGATATATAAGTTCTCTGTTTTGAAAAGGTTAGGTTAGGTCTCTTCAATTTTCTGATTACATTGACTACTTTCGACTCAAATTACTTTTTACAGCAGCTATTTTAGTACCCAATTATAAAAAGCGAAATATGAGACAAAAGTGGTCAATGAACTCAGAATGTTGAAAAAAGCTCATAATTTGAAAATATCGGTAATTGGCCAGACTTGTTGGGAGTTGACCAGAAGAGGTCACAATCGAGTCGAGTATGGTATCAACGGGATCAGTTCGACAAACTGAATCCAACGATATATCACACATGGGGATGTAGTCTTGGGAACCCAGTTAGACCCAAAGGCCCATAGTTATCCTAATTTTATTTATTTTACTTCATTTTAATTTATTTTCTTCATTTAAATTTACTCGACATATTTTATGTATAGCCCAAAAGTACATTTTTAAGGCTCTAAAACACGACTTCAATATTCCTGAATTCTGGGCCATAATGTATTATTTAATGCTATTACTCATTAAAACATTAAAAAATTTATGTTTAATCTGTGTTTATCACTGGATTTTCCGTCATCTAAGAATGTCTTTGAGTTAATTATATAGTTAATTAATTATAATTAGTTATATTAAAAATAGTTAATTATATAGTTGGTCCCAAAAACACATGCAGAGATCCCGAATAATCCAGTAATAAATACAGATTAAACATGAGAGAAACATAAAAATTTTAATTTAAATTAGTAATAGCATTGAGTAGTGGTTATGAGTTGTCAAATCATTATGAATCCAAATCATTTCCTGAATGATGCATATGTTTTGGGACAAATTTTACATTTTAGTATTGATTATCATTTGAATTTTAATGCATTAAGTGATTAAAAGTTCTGTCTATGAATATTATGTTTTCCCCAAAGTTTATCAGCAAATTATTGATTTGAAATGACTTTTTGGTGCGTATAATTTAAAACATAACTTATGTCTGTAATTTGCCGAATGTGGTACACATTTAAATCTTCAAAATTTAAAAGCAAAAGGCATGCAAAACAAACCTAAAGTTGAAATATAATATATTTGAGAATAAAGCTCTGTTACTTGTATTTTAAATGAAATAAAATGTTTGTGATCTAGTTTTTCAACTTAAGTATTCAATGAAATAAGTTTGAAAAAGAGCACTATTTTCGATTTTTCGATTTTTCTTTAATATAAAAAACATCAAAAATAACGTAAAAGTTCTTCACAGAGTAGTATTATATGATTGTGAGTTTACTACTTTTCATATCATCCATGAAATGGTTTCGTTTACATATTCAAAAATCTGTTATAAGAATGTGAATCATTTTTGAAATGAAATTTGAAACTAAACTCTAAACATTTTTGAGAAATAAATCTATTGTTATTTCCGTTGAGGATAACATCATTTGAACGCTGGCTCGGAAGAGGAGCGTTAGTAAAAATGTTTTCTATCTAAAAAGAGCTTAAAACAAATTTTATATACTAGTAAACTAACAATTATAATATAAGAACAAACTGAGTCAGATAGCCTTCAAATATTCTATTTTTTATCTCAAAGTTTGAGCTAAAAATTCAAACCTTTTTCAACTTTTATATAATTTTTGCATTCAAAATCATTTAAACTCTTTTCTTTATATGAAAATTCTGAAGAATACTTGTGAATAGAAGTTTTAAATATGAAAAAAGCTCATAATCATAAGCTCTTTTTCAATTTTGAAGCAAAATTAAGCAAAACTAAGCAAAACTAAGCAAAAACTATCAAATAGAAAGTTCTAATAAATGTCATTTACTGTATATTGAAGTAAAGGTTCAACTCTATTATATGATTCAAAACATGACTTTTGTTGACATTTGATGTTTTATTTATATATTTGTTCAATGAAAATATTTCCAAAGAATTAGATTTTATTTTATAATAAAATAATTCGTTTAGTATCTCAACTCATAGTGAGGACTGACTTATAATGTGTAAGTCTATGATTTGAAAGCAGATAAAGGTTTGTTTTATCTGGTTATACAAATGTTAAAACAAATATTCTTGAAAATTCTAATAGAAGAAATTGCTGTTCGTTTATATTAATGAAGCCCTTTAAAGAAGACGAAATGTTTGCAAAGTTCCTCTTCCGAGCCAGCGTTCGTTTATTCAATTTAAAAAACTTTCATATTTTATCAAAAGGAATATATTAAATAAGTTTAAAGAGGAGTCACGTTTCGGTAATCTGTGGATAAATACAACTCAAAATCAATGTTTAAATTCAATGATATACTGATATGCAGTCATTTTCAACAAAAACAGACAATAAATGAGTGTTATCACACTTTCAGTGGTTTAAACTTTTGATGTATTGAAAAGCATTGGATAATAATTAGAGAATCTTTATTCAAAGTCATCTAAAATATAATTGAAGTCCAGGTTATAAACGTTATAACAGTTCTCTACATGTGTGCACACATTTTACATTAAAGACATACTGAGAATGTATATTGAGTTTTATACTTTCAATTTAACATTAATTACTAATCAATTACAGTATTGTTAAACATTTAAAGATGCAGTTCATTAATTAACTTATATAAACATTTAAAGGATATTCAAATCATAACAAATTCTTAAGCTATCAAATAATAATCATAAGTTTCACTACAATATCAATGAATTTAGTTCTCTTGTTATTACAAATAATAAGCATATTTTCAGATTTGGAGCAGAACTTTCACAAGAAAAGTCGTATAATATTATGATTATAGTGTACAGAACGCTTCATATGTGTGATCTCTTAGTAAATGAAATAAAAATATACATACCTGATATCTCTTTCTTATCAAACAAAATTTTCTTAAATTGATTGTTAGACAGTTGTAAATGAGTAATGAATTTTCATTAATGTGTTGACTGATGTGTAAACAGTATTGAAGTTATAGTTTCTAAAGATTGACTATATGCTAACTTATGATTGATTAACCACTTGGTCAAGTGTCAAAGCGACCCTGATTATAGATTGAGCTCATTGTTTGAGTGTTCTTGTGGAGGTCTAAACTTTTAAAAAAATATTTTTTCTGTTATTTGTCATAAATAAGTTGAACGTGAGCTAATATTGATTTAAAAATACTAATCGATCAAAAGGAACACTAATATGAAACGTACTGTACAGTAAGCATAGAAATGCCAAGAATATGAACTTAAGCATAGTTTAGATAAGACTATTTATTTCTAACATTGATAAAACATGGTATTTCTGTGCTTACTGTATATCTATTGTAGTAGAGAATGATTTTTCCGAGAGTAAAGACTTTCAATTCTGAAACCTTGACAGTCTTGACTCTCTTAAAGATTCAAATTAAAAATCATTTTTTACTCAATGTCTCTGAAAGTTTGATTCTCGAGATTTCTCAAACGATAATTCAATGAGGTTTTAAAATTGAAAAATTTTCGTAATTGTTGAACATATTTTGAGAAAATACTTCCCTAAAAATCCTATTTTGAGGTATATTTGGTTCATATAATAGTTAAACTTATTTCCAAACTCTAGTTTATGAATATTTTCAATAATTTCATTGTTCTGATTGAGGTTTCAAGACATTCAAGAATCACATAATGCGGAGTTTAAACTTATCTCTCAAATCATTCTCTAATTTCTAGTGCTTTCAATTTGTAATAACATTTTTAGAGCTTAATGTCTGATAGAATTTTGAAGATTTGCTTTTAATTTTGATGAATTGTAAATCTTTAAAAATGTAATATTTTTATCATCAGATAAGTTTATTGGTAGAAAAATTGTCATCTTTTCTGATTAATGTTTTGTCAATATTCCATAAGATTTGATGATTTCGTTGCTCAAAAGTCGTAAAGAGTAGACTCAGTAGAGTTGCCGGCATTTGTATCGGTATTTCGTTGAAATAAAATATATACTTCGGAGTAAGACTGATATCTTGAGAACTTCAATATAAAAATTACTCATTTTCAATGCTCGAACTATCGATAAAATGATTTATGATAAAGAGGTTACCACAATCACAAAAGATTTTATCGGTTTTTAACTACTTTATCATATCTAAATTTTAGTCTAATTTGAGCTGCAGAGTAATCATTTTCTTTTATTTTCAAAAGTTTTCATTTCTTATTAATGAATAATAATTTTTGATTGTAAATTTAGTCGACCAAATACTTTGTCTTGCAATAAAATAAATGTTCTAATAAAAATTGCCCATACAGTTCATGTATACTTTTGTCGCGTCATTGGCTACACATCGATTCGTCCTTTCTCATTTCGTTCTTTTTCAACTTGTCCATTCTCACTTAGTCCTCATACTGTTTTCAATCTCTTCAATAACTAATTCCCAAGTGATTTCAACTAGAATATCTACTTCAGTGCTGCAAAAAATCACTTTCATAAGATTTAGTATTGAATGCTTTACTAAGTTAACTGAATTATCAAAGAGTCAGAAAATACTTCTAATTAGAAGCTTAACTCAGTTCACACTTTAATTAAAAACACTAATGGGTAACTTATGAGACATTATGATTGAGCTCAATTGAATTATTGATTTCATTCATTTGGTCAAATTATTTTAGGCTATGGTTAGAAGTATTTTTCTGACTCTGATATTTGAAGGCATTGAAGGCATTCGATATTAAATCCTATGAAAATGATTTATTGTGGCCCTGAAACATATATTTTAGTTGAAATTAATTTCTTTTGGTTTGAGTTTGAAAATGGAAATTTTTTTTTGGGAATTAGTAATTGAGTAAATTGAAAACAGGATGAGGACGAAGTGAGAACGGACGATTTCAGAAAGGACGAATCGATGTGCTCCCCAAGTCATTAGTTTAATGTTTTGATTTCATATGAAAAGATTTACCATTTATAGCTTAGAACAAAAATCCATTAATTAATTGAAGAAGAGGTTGAAATCTGCTTTTGAATTTTTAAGAGCTACATATTTTTTAACTCTAAGTAATTTTTCAACATATTTTTGTTTTATAAATAGCTAATAAAAAACTTCATAATCTCCAAATAGTTTTTATTTTACTAAAGAATAGAAGAAAAAATAACAAAAAACATGCAATAGAAGCACTACATGAAAAAATTGAAGCATTTCAATGCTATTTAGTTTACATAAAATCCTCTTTCAAATTAATGATAAGTTGCAACCACTGAAAGAATTATTATGAATAAAATCATAATTTATGATTAGAATCCAAGAAACGAGACCCTCGAGTCTCAATAAGTTATTTGCTTTGAGTCTTCAATATTTCTCAGTTTTTCAAAATAATTAAAAACTTAATTTTAGAGCATTTAATTGTTAAGTTCTAAATGTTTTGTTACGAAATCACTTGAGAGACTTGAAAAACATTAATTACTGAAGAGTCTGAAACTTTTATTCAAAAATATGAGTTTATTGACTAAATTTAGTTGAAAGTTTCAACTAATTTTAATATTGAATATTAAAACTTCAGAAATTAGATTTGAAATAAATTATTTTTCTGAACTAAGCATAAAATCCATAGAAATCCATAGAAAT
>JAQFZT010001066.1:0-17565 GCA_034696325.1 Camisiidae sp.
GGGTCATACAGATTCTTTTGTAACCGGTCCGGTCACTCTACGATGGCCAGAGCCGAAGTTTTACTGTTTACAAAAAAAGTGCTCTTTGAAAAAATAAGGATGTTATACTGTGGGAGAGATTAAAGTAAATTTTTCAGAGCAAATGTTAATTTGTCTCATAAAACATTTGTTTTTTAACTTACACACAAAAGTACATTTGTTGATGGTTTTATTGAAAAGTTCTTAATAAAATTCATAAATAAGAGTCTTTATCTAATCTAATCTTGAAAATTTAATTTTTAATGTTAATTTGTACGAAGAATTGTTTTATGTTATATTTGAGAATAAAATTCTCTATTAAATTGAGGAATATGTGTCTGAAGTAGTTGATAAGTTGAAGAGTATTGATAAGTGACTTACCTGATAACAAAGTTTTCGACAGTCGACTCGATCTTATAAGAGGTTTAATTCATGAATCTTAAAAATTAACATAATATTTAAAATACAACTAAAATTAGCTAAAATTTTTGGTATGAATCATTGTTTAAATTGACTGATAGAATTAGATCAAATATATATATATATAATATTAATCATCTAACAGCTTGAGTGTAGATTAACCATTTGATTGACAGGGTTTTACAGTTTTCTCATATATTGAATACATATAATATCAATCATATTTCTAGTTAAAAATCATTTCAGTAAATAGACTAATATCTTAGGGGTGTCAATACAGGCATAGCTTAAAACTTTGAGGAAAAAGTGCAGAGATTAGAAAAATAATCAAAACATTTAGAAAATAGGAATTGTAAAGAGTACAGATCTAATTAATCACTGTACTCTTTTCAAAACTATTTTCAAAAATTGATGAGAATTTCTTTTTATAATTTGAAGTAAAAAACATTAAATCGGTGTTTTAACTCTTGAAGATTAATTACTGATTTCATTTTATTGATCGAATTTTATTTTTAAATAAAATGGCAGATTTTTGCTTAATAAAATTGGTCTATATTTATGCTTAGTTTTGATAAAAAAAAATTCTTCCGCTTTAATATCAAGTTGAAATCTGGAAAAATTGCAATATTTACTTAATAAAAAAAACGGAAATGATATACTTTGCCTTTATTATATTCAATACATTGTTAATTTGATTTAAGTTTACTTCAGATTAATCCATTATTGTTTACATGACTGAATTCACTTTTGGGGTTTAAAAGATGTTCACAGCATTTTAAGATTAGAAATTTGAATTTAGACGTTTTGAACTGAAGCCACAATGGTCTCTCTGGGCAAATACTTGCAACAGTAACGGGTGCTATACCAACAGGTCTTACTGCTATCGCTCAGGCGCTCACTACTATTTCAGGTAAAGTTATTTATTGATACATGACAAAATTAAAGCATTTGATCTTGAAATACTTTTCCAATCATAGCTGTAGCTGCTGCTATGGTTAACGCAGTCGCTTAGACTATTGCAAAAGAAAAATTGGTCAAATAGCTTCAGCTGCGAATTCAATTGGTGTTGGGGCGACCAAAGATGTCTCAAATAATGAGACCATTGGATTTTAAAAGATGTTTACAGTTTGGTTCAAGAATTACAGTTCAAGAAATACGACTATTTTTATGATTATTAGAAGCAGATTTAAAAAAATTTAAATGACTATTACTTCTGAACCAGTGGGCATAACTCAAGGATTCTTACATCAATCGATTTGTCTCATCGAGTAGTATTAATTTGACTCCTTCCTTGATTTTTACAAAGCTTCGCCCACTTGGAAATAAATTTATAAGTGTTAATATAAAAAGGGGCGTATCTCTTGAACCAGCAGGCGTGGCTTAATAATTTTTTCATCAATCAATTTGTCTCATCGAGTACTACCAAATTGACTCCTTCCTTGATTTTTATGGTGATTGCGCTATTTTAGTAACACTCAACCAAAAGTTCTACTACTGATCACTTTTTAAAGTTTCTTTTAAAACTATGCTTTGTTATTATTTTATTGTTAATTCAAATTCTATTTATTTAAGTTAATTTGATTCAATTTTATTCTTCTAATTAAATTTATTTAAATTTAACATATTTTACATTAATTTTTAAAAAATACCCCATAAGTGTCACCACTTCTTATATCATATCAATCAAAACTACATAAAATACACTTTATTTTAAAATAAAAATCATTGAAAAATATGAAGTACTTTTTTTAAGTTTGTCCGATATTGGAGCTTTACTGTCAAACTCTGAACTTAACTGTAAAACTCCTTCTATGGGCACACTTATACAGAAACGTGTATTGCATGAAAGTATGCACTTTTAGACCGAAGAAACTTAAAAAAGGAATAGTATGACTTGAGATAATAGGTTTCAAAAGAGTGTTATTGTGTTATTTGTTTTTGTTCACTTAATTTTGAGCGCCGGTGTATGTAAATCTTATATTGACCAGAATTGATTAGTTTAGTGTTGGATGTAATCATGTATAGCATAAAATGTTCATCTGTTGTATAGATATAATACTTGGATTGTAGTGCCGGAAACTCACACAAACTCCAGTTCTGATTTTCTCCAAACTATCCAATCCTCTCAATTGCCGATACAATTCCTATTCAGTGTCCTATTCAGAATTTTCTGGCTTTATTGAAACAAAATGTTTATAAGAATGGATGGTGAGCTCAATTTGTTGAGAAACTAGTCGAAAAATCAAGACAGAGCTGAGAAATACCTCATGAGATGTGTTAAGGCAAAAGTCTGCAGAGCAGCTGATCACATGCTGCTATCTCTTATCAATCAATCAATCTATCAACCTATCAATCAATAATCATTATTATATCAACAATAATTATATGGTCATATTATATCAATCTCTGTAACTTTCTCTGAATCATTTGAATTATTTGTCAATTTAAAAAAAACTTAAAATGAAATCTGCGGTTTTCACTCACAATCCTTTAGGATTTTGAGCAAAGATTCGCTACATTTGTATTATACTTAGCCTTACACTTAAACTTAAAACAGAATTAGTTTCTGACAAAAATTTGCGATGTTCACCTGGTCTTTACGTATTTTCTGACCAAATTAACCAAAAGAGAGTAAAGAGTATTTTTAGTAAGATTTGAGTAGAACGTACGGTGTATTTTGGGAGGCTAGAATCAAGAGTGTTGTCATTTGATAGATGTCAACAAGCTCAGTTGATGAAATGAGGCGCTACTTTTTAGCCCTCCGGAACATTGCATTGCAACATTTATACACCTCGTAAAGTCGAAATTCAAAATGCTCAAACATGTTTACTAACACAACAGTTAATTCAGGCCTCTATATTGGGTTACTCTCAAGTACAGTATAGAAGCATTTATTTTGATCTCTTAGTAAATAATATAAAGCTTATAATATATTGACTTATGAATTTTCATTTCAATCTTGAAAGAAGAGTGATCTTTATTGTAGTTATTGTTTCAAAAATAATGTTATTTCATTAGCCAGTTTGGTCTAGTGGTCAAAATGGTTAACAATCACAGGTTTGGTTTACATGTTTTGTGCTCGAATCGGCCCACATGTCCACATATTTGTCCAACTATTTTTTTGTGACAAATGAGTTGATATCATATTAAACTTAAGTTTTATAATTACATACTAATCGATCAGAATTAATGCTAATATGAAAACTTCTGTACACTTTGTCACACTTCAAAAAGTTCAGTAAACATTTTGTTTGTGACAATGATTTTATACGAAGCATGACATCAACATCACACTAAACTTATCTATTGCCTTAACATAAAGTATAACTTAAGGTTCAGTCTAATACTGACATCTAGATCAACCCATACCTAAACCCTTACATCAATAGCTAACTGCATATAAGACTCTAACACTGAATATCATTAGCTTTAGTATTAGTTGTCTATTAACTCCTCCACCATACCATACAATGTAGCGCTCATTAAGCGCACATCTCTTCAGGCTTTCATAGCCTTTTAATAAAATCTTTCAATTTATATTAACAAAGCAATTATTTAATGCTATTATCTTTCGGCCGATCCATTATCAGCTTTACCAATAACCCCTCAACACCCGAACCACTTCGAGTGCTTCATTGCTTCGAGTGCTTAACTGAAATTAACTATGAATATTACAGGGTCGGACATAATGATTTTATAGGGGTCTAGACCAAAAAGCTATAAAAGATAGAGCAAACCAAATTGCATATTCGGATTCTACGTTCAAAATATATTAAGAAAATTATGCTCAAAAGCTTAATAGAACCGTAACTTTGTTCACGAACGATATAATATCGAATAATTTTGCTTGTGAACAATCGAATATTAATAGAATTCAGCTTTAAATCATTAATGCTGACCATCAAAATGACAGAATTGCTAAATAATTCTTAAAGATTAACTGATGTAATTCAAGCTTAAGGCTCTCACACTGATTTCTGAAATAAACTTTTTTACTTGTTATCATATTGTTTAATAATAATTCACTTTAAATGTGATCTTTTTTATAATTAAAATAAAATGAATTTTACTATTCAAACACTACTAAAAATATTTCATTTTTTGAAAACCCTATCGATGATAATGCTTAATAAGAGTACTAGTAAAGCACATATTTTAATAAACAACAATTAAATACCTGTATATATAATATAAGTTCAGTATAAATAAATTAAAGTAAATTTTTCAGAACAAATGTTAATTTGTCTCATATAGCATTTGTATTTTAACTGACCCACAAAAGTACATTTGTTGATGGTTTTATTGAAAAGTTCTTTCTTAATAAAATTCATAAATAAGAGTCTTTATCTAATCTAATCTTGAAAATTTAATTTTTAATGTTAATTTGTACGAAGGATTGTTTTATGTTACGAACTCTTATAGTTTATAAAATTCCTCAATTGTTAGAAAAAACCTTTAATTTCTATTAATATTGAAATGAAACTTTTATTGATAGTCTTTTTTGCAGCTTTTGCTGTACAACAAAGTTTTGGTAGCATTGGTGGCATGAATGGGGTATTAACTAATGGAATCGATGTAAATAAACTTTTTGGTAGTAATATTCTTGGTCTCGATACTGGAGCTTTAATTGATCTCTTGGGGCCAATACGTGCAACGGTAATGGGTGCTATACTAACAGGTCAAACTGCTATCGATCAGGAGCTCACTACTATTTCAGGTAAAGTTATTTATTGATACAGGAGAAATTTAAAGCATTTGATCTTGAAATACTTTTCCAATCATAGATGTAGCTGCTGCTGCTGTTAACTCAGTCGCTCAGATTATTGCAAATAGAATTGGTCTAATAGCTTCAGCAGCGAATTCAATTGGTATTGGGGCGACCAAAGATGTCGCAAATAAAATAACTGGCTTAATAACTCAAATTGCTTCAGGTTTAACCACTGATTCAGAGAATTCGACGGCTCAAATGACAAAACTCACGGCAGAACTTACCAAAGCTACAGGTGATAATAAGGCTGCGATTCAGGCAGCACTTAACGCCGCGTTGGCTGCAGTCGCTAGTTCAAGTACTACTTCACTACAAACAGCATTGGGTTTATTTGCTAGAATAATAGCAGCTAAGTTGGAACTTGAAGGGGCTGTATTAAGTGATATCGCTAATGTAATCGACCGGGCGGTTGGCGATCTTTCAGCCTTGATTAATAATCTCAACGAACAGATCCAATTGATTCCAGGAGGACAAGTAGTTCCAGCGCCTCTGGTGCAGAAGCTTATTGATGCCGTTAGCAATATTGTTACCAACGCAATAAATATCGTGAATACGTTGACGGCTCAAATAACTGATCAAATTAATGTGGAAGCAAGCAAAATTATATTGAATAACTTGGCGTCCACTTTGAAAAATATTAATTCTAGGCTTCTGGAAATTAATAAAGAGGGTTTGGATGTCACTGGGCAGTTTCAACTGCAACTGAACTCTGTTAATGCTATCGTTGGTTTTATCACCATTGTAGTCAACAATTTGATCTGCACTGCCCAATAATTCAATTCTACAACAATCAGAAAACTGATCCCTTTTTCGATTTTCTCTCAAAATTAGGGTTTATCATTATTTATTTCTTTGTTAATTCTTATTTAACTTATTTGAGTAAATTGAGTAAATTTTATTTAATATTATTCTTTTAATTATATTTATTTAAATTTAAATTTTCTTCCAATAAAATCAATTTTCCGCAGCATTAATCAATGATTTAATTATTCAATCAAAATATATATTTTTCTCAACAACTAAATTCAACTTGAATTGATGAAAAATTATAAAAAATAATGACATAATACTCAATACTCTGAAGTCTAACGCTAAATATATCTTGAAATTGAAGAAAAAATTGATATACATATTGTTACGCAGTGGCGTAACCAGTGTTTTATTCAATTCTGGATTTCCTCATATTTTCTTTAATAAACGAAAAACAAAGTTATCATATGATAGAACATTCACGTAATGTAACAGATAGTTATGTTTCTTATGTGTGTTAATGAAATTTAAGATTTTAGTTGTAATTATTATAATATAAGTTTAAGTTATTCTCTGTTACTGGGAGTCGACTTCAGGAGAACTAAGAGTTAACAACTATTTGGATCCAATGCGAACATTTTAGTTTAAATGTTTTAAATTTATTATAAATTTTTATTTGTTATATCGGCTGTCCTTAACTTTAATGTTTTTTTTAATAAAATGATAAAAGCACCCCAAAACTAAACTTTATTTAAAAAAGAAGAGAGCGTGCGGACAGCTTCGTAACAATATGAAGATTGAATTTGAAACCCTTAGGGGGATCCTCATAGTTTTTGTCCGGTTTTTGTTCTGGGGAGGTGGTAAGCCTCAATGTGAGCATTACGTTTCAAATTTGTAGAATTTCATTATTACCAAAATATAAATTTCTCATTGAATCTGACTGATTGAATCTCAAGAATAACTCATGTTAGAATTTCACATCTTTTCCATCATAAAAGCGCAATGAAATCAAGATTAGGAGGTGTTCGGACTGAAATCGAAGCTTTTTTCTCGAATCTGTTTTGCTCTTTTTTAGTTTCGTTTCTTTTCTCTTTCTTTTATCTTAATGGAACCTAATTACTAAATAGTGGAGAGTTTAATGTATTTGATAGATACATGCTTCGCTTGTTCCCTTAATCATTCTCAAGGGCCTTGACGTCTAGCTCATCGATAGGGTGATCAATGTCTTATTTTCATCTAAAATTTAAAACAATGGCATAGAACTCAAAGTGGTACTAAAAGGTAATCTAAAGTTAGATTAAAAGAACACGATTCAGATACTGATAATAAAAGGGTAAATAAGTCTCCAATTGCTGAGCATTGTATAACAGAAGAACATAATATCGATTGGAAAAATCCCAAAATTATTAAAAGAGTAGAAAATGATTTTTTACGAAAAATGAATGAACCGATTACAATAAAAGTTTTAGGGATTGACAATTTATTTAATGGTAATACTGGTGAACTATTGCCTTATGTATGACATAAACACTTAAAAAAGTTTTAAAGTAATGCAGGTATTAATTATGGGAACAGAACACACGCTCTGTCTTCATACGTTTGAACTTTCATTTGAAGCTATTTTTATTATAAAATCAATGCTCTGAAGATGATCTCAGTGTAGATCGAAAACGTTCGGCAACTCTTAAGATCTAATTTTTATATAATTTATATACTTTTACTAGTGGTCGGTATCGGGTCTCGATCGAGGAAATCTCGAGACTCGTTCGAGTCTCGAAATTAATTTCTATGAATTTTAACATGGTATTTCAGAAAAATTATTAACTAAAATCAAATTCTTGAAGATTTAATATTGAATTAAAATTTAATTTGAAATTATTAAACCATAATTAGTTATTTAACTCATATTTTTAATTAAAAATCGCAAACACAATGTTTTCAGGTTTAAATTTAACGAAATATTGAGAATTGAACGATTTAATGCTCTAAATAAAATAAGCTCTTAATGTTTTAGAAAATTCGAGAAATAGTCGAAACTCGAAGTTATTTTCGAGAGTCGAGAATCTCATTTCCCGAAAATACCGACCAATAATTTATACTAATTGATACAAATAATTGAAACATCGATTGGTTAACTAATTCAAAGTGCTTTATCTTTAATAACACTCTATTTTTCTCTATTTATGTTCATATTTTATGTTTAAAGAAAAGATAATATACATTAGAGGTGTACAAAGTGCCCAAATGTCCGGCCCAAACCGGCCCGACCCGGAAAAGCCCGACTTTTTAAGACAGGCCTGGCCCGAGCTCGACCCGAAACTTTGCATTAACTAAAAATTCGCTAAATGTTATACAAGTCTCCGATTCAAGTCTTCCATAAAATAATAGAGATTTAATGAAGTTTTATACAGTTTAAATACGATGTAATGCAAAGCAACACATGAAGAAATTTTATATTTCAATATACTCTCATTCTCAAGAATTATTTAACCTTTTCTAAAGTTGGGGCTTTTTCGGGCAGAACCCTTCAACCCGAACCGGCCCGACCCGAAAATCCCGACGTTTTCATGTTAGGCCCGAGCCGACCCGAACCGCCCCGAACCCGATGTACACCTCTAATATACATTCCGTGTTATATTGTTTTATTTATTTACAGTACTTTCAAAATTGAGTTTTATTAAAGGTGTCATTCATTTAGTGCAACAAAAGTTCAATTTTTAGACCCCTTTCAACAGTTGTTATAAATATATAATTTACAAAAAGTCAAGAATTTAAGTTTGTAATCAATTATTAAAAGGACAACCAAAACATTTCTATAATATATGATAGTTTAGAAACTATTATATTTTGAACATAACTTCTATCACTATTACATAAAAGAATATTAAGCTCTTCTATGAAATTGAATTCACTTTCACTTATAGCCCATTTCTCTCTTTCTTCCAATATTGCTCACAATGGGGTCTGTTTTTTGGGTTTCTCATTGTCATCCTTTCATAGAGTACTTCAAAAGATTCATATTTTGATGGCGTATCAGAAAAAATCATTAAAAGAGGATCTAAAAAGAGAATAATACAAAACTTTGAAACAAATAAAATTTTCATTTAATACTCAATAAAACCAATGCTAAACAATTCTTGCAAAATAACTGCCAGACTATAAATATCTGCTTTTGTGTCATACTTTCCACTATTTTCTACTTCTGGTGCCATATATTTGACATATTCCTGTCTTTTGTGTGCATTTTATTCATTTCATGGGCTTTTGCTAAACCAAAATCTCCTATTTTAATACAATTACCATTTGTCTCACTTTTCACTAAAATATTGGCCGGATGTAGATCTCTATGAATAACGTTATTGTTGTGCAAATACTTCACTCCTTTCAATATCTCTATGAATATTTTACTCAATATATAATAACCCAATTCTACCCAATAGCATAATAACATAATAAGTCAATAAATTAATATTAACTGAATATAGTTTTGAGTCTTTTATGATTTCATTGTATAAGTCTGTCAACGTTTTATCGCATAAATCCATCCGATAATAATTAGTGTGATTCTTACTGTATATTCTGTTTCCATTTAAAATCTCGTTCAATCCATCCCTCATAATATTTTACCACAAATTCATTTTCATCATATTCCAAATGCCTTAAAATTTCCAATTCTTTGAGTGAATCATCAGACCAATAGTATTCTCCAGATTGAATTTTTTTATAGCAAATATTTTTTTCAAAGATCTTGTGTTTAACTTTAAAAACTTAACCATAACTGCCTGAACCTATTTTTGACATTTCTGCCCAATTCATATATTTTGCATCTCTTAATTCTGTTAAAATCATTAATATTTCTTCAAATCATTTGCATTGTATTTCTTTCTGTTCACTAAATCAAGTTTTTTCCACAATCACACCAAACTTAATACAAACCATTTTCTGAAAGTGCAGCTGAAATGTTGTAAAGAGAATGTGAAGCGATATCAATGAACTTCTCTGAATTATTCAACTTTATGAGAGTCAATTGCTTCCATCCATAAGTTTTGAGTCCAAATTGTTTTTAATGTTTACTACCGAAAACATAAATATCTACCTCACGTGATAACCGTATACAATGAAATGAACCACAACTTATTTTCTTTATTTTTATTTTAATGCGTTCAGGAATATCTTCTTTTTTATTTCTACTATTCAGACCTATAATCATTAAAACCCCAACAATAAAAACATCCACTTTTTGTTAATGCCATTGAATATAACCACAAGAAATCCCTTCTACTTTCACCCCATTAAATATATTCACTCTGAAGGATATTAACACACCATTACCATCACTTCTATTGCCAATTTGTCCCCACAAATTTCCACCCCAGGCATACACTTCATTATTAGATATCAACACAAGTGTATGATTAGAACCACAACACATATCGATAATGTTTTCATTAATTAAATATTCATTTAATTCTGGTTTAATATTTCATAATAACCTTCTCTTCCATTTCCATTTCCCAAATATCTATTTCTTCCCCAACAATAGAATTTTCAATTACTATTGTGTGCAATTGTATGACATTCACTACTCTTGAAATCAATAATTCGTTTATTACTTTACTCTTCATTAACCCTTCGTAAAAACCGCATTTCTGAAAATTAGTAACCAAGTCTGGGACCAAAGAATGATCCATAAAAAATCCCCGAAATAGGGGCTACAGGTATCGGTAGGTTCGGGCGATAACACAATATAGAGACAATGTCTGTTTTAGTCTCTGCGAGTCTTAGCATTTTCTTTTTAGTCATAGAGCGTAGGGTTAAAGTAATTGGCGGGCGAGGACACACAATTGTGGTACCAAATTAACAGCGCATGTCTCGAGACCAGTGAAAGGTAAGGAGTTCTTCTTTTCTTAGAAATATCGGCCTTCAATCTACTGTTGCTATAGTGGCCTTATCTACTTCGGTCAGTTGAAGCGTTTATAGTCTTTGGAAGTGAAAGACTGTATTATTTAAAAATTTATTTTAATTAAAATTTCAAATCAACATTAAATTTCTATTTTTTCAACAACTCAGGAATATATTATTGAGATTGAAGTGGATCTCATTATTCTGCTAAAAATATGCGCTTTACTACACTTCACAAAACATTCAATTAAAGTTTGTTTGAACTTAAAAGTTGCTTCACATTCAGGCCATAAACACTTGAGGGGTTTGTCATCAGAATGCATACAATTATTATGTTATTGTAGTTCAAGCCTTTGACCTATAGCTTCAAACTTTTCGATTATTTAGATAAACTGAAAAGTGTTTTGATTTCCTCAATAAAAATGTTTATTATATTAAAAGATCTCAAAGTTTTACAATACTTTAGGTCAAACGATTTAGAACAGTGGTGAGCAACCTTTTTCCCTCGGAGGCCAATTTAAAAAGCTCAAACCCTGTGCGGGCCGCAAGCCAAATGATAACAATAAAATTGATATGTAATAATATGGGAGTCGATCGTTTTATCGAAAATATTGATATTTTTAGTTTTTTATTAATTTTTTTTGGTTTTTGATATTAGCTCGCGGGCCGTACTGGAAAGGGCCGCGGGCCGCGGGTTGCTCACCACTGATTTAGAAGCTTTTCTGCCGACTTTCAAAATAATTGGTAAATATATAGTGTTTCGAAATTAATTATAAAATTATTCTCAATTCTGTAATAGATTTCAATTTTTTGTATGAATTTTTGACAATAAATTGGTTTAATTTTTTATTTTAAATTTTATCTAAAATCCACTTAATATTATTTGTATATTATTTTTATAAATATTTTAGTTTTTATTTTTGAAATATATTAAAAAAATTTCTCAATTATAATAATTATTTCCTTCTCATTCACTATAATATATTTTAGTGAATGAGAAGTTTTTTGTTATTAAACTCCAGTAATGCCTCTCACGCATCAAATCATTTAACATTAAAAATAGTGTGTAGTTTTCAATGTAAAATCAATAGAATATTCCAGAAAATATACAAAAATTCACACTATAGTGAACCTATATCATATATTGCTAACACTAAGTTTTCTAAACATAATAAAACTAATCTCATATTTCAAAGTTTACAGAAATCCTGTACATCCTCTCACAGCTAGAGCTCCCGCTGGGACTAAAATAACCCCAAACATTTGCTTACGCTGTGGTTTAACCGCGGTTTTGATTACCTCACAGTTGTTTGGTATCACATTTCAGTTTCTGCTGCCCATCACTTACCTTCTGTGAAGAATCTGTGCGATAAAATGTGATTCATTCCCTACTCTACCCCTCCATACTCTCCCATAGATTGTATTTCAGTGAAACGCATTACTCCTTTTTTGAAGCACTGAAATGTTAAGAAATAAAGCTTTCCTTCCGATTAAAGATAGAGCCTCACCTGGACGTGGTGTCGGATTACAAATTATGGAAAAAATTGTGGGACCTAATTTTCAATGTTTTTGGTCATATTGGGTCAAATATATGACTGAGGAATAGGTAAATTCCTGAAAAATTGAGACATTTGGTTGATTTTATATCATTTTTTGAAGCGCCGTTGTGACCACTATTATCCTTGGACCATTACGAAGGGTAAATAGTTATCTCTTTAACAATATTCTCGTGACCAAACCTTAAAACTCCAAGTTGATTATAACCACAACAATGTACTTCGTCTTTATTTGTAACTAAAATTACGTTTATATTGTTGAGAAAATCATTAAAAAAAATTTAAAAGTTGAATATTTCTCTTAATTTATTCATTTATTGGTTTCAATTTTCTCTAAAACAATAGAATTCGGCCACATTTTCTGTTCTAATTTGAGAGTTTCCTTAATTTCAAGTGTTTTTTATTGCCATTCAATTGTTCTTTCTTTATATTTATAAAAAAAATAAAGATAAAAAAGAAATTATAAAATAATGAAAATATAAAAGAATAGAAAAATTGAAACAGTTTATTATATATACAGTTTTCTTTTCATCTCAAAAAAACCTTAATCAATAATTTTTCTCTGCAATAAATTCCGTGAATTGAAGGAAAACAACTTTAAATGATTTAAATTTAATAGTTCTTTCTTTATGTTATCCTTTTTTGAACTCAAAATAATTTATTGCTATTCATTTAAATCACAATTACAATTACAATTACAAATCACAATTTAAATCACAAATCGTCTGATACACATTTTGATAGTTATTTTTGATGAAGTAATTTGTAATCTCTTCTTTGGATACAGTAGTCTTGCAGAGTAATAGAGTAATAAAATGAAGAGTTTAATTGATTTTAAATTTTTATAGTCTTAATAGTTTATTATATGGGCGCGTTTGAAAATTTCGCGGAATAACCCGTATAGTATTATGTCGCCAAGATTTTTAGAAAATATCGCATTCCTAATGATCAGGCGCGAAGCTGGATAATTTTTTGATTATTTTTTTAGTTTTTGAAAATATCAAGTGAAACAAAATTTAAAAAGCAATGAAAATTCGAAAGGAAAGATTTAAGGGTAAGAAATTGATTTAGCTGGAAGAAAGACCTAACTATTGATAATTGGAAGCGATGACTTATCTAAAAGAAATAAACTTGAAACAGACATAAATATGAGAAGGTCAACTCATAATAAGGTTAAATCAATACAGTCAGATTATCAGCCAGTTTTGATCTTCAATCTAACTGAGCGAAAAATTAATTTGCCAGTAGAAACAAGAATTAGAAAACCCAAAGTCAAATTAAACAAGAAAAGCTTCAAAGGAGTAAGCGCAATGATTAATTATCTAGAAAACAAAGTCAAAGAGGACCGGAAGCGATAAGGATAAAAGAATCAACAGAGAAAAGACAGAGAGTTAACTGATAATAATTGACAATTTTCCGCAGAACGATTCGAAGATTTAACAGTAGATTAAAATAAATAAGGCTCTAGATATTAGAGGCAGTTTACCGGCCATATCGCACCTCACTTAAAGAGAAACAAACTATAAGGGAAAGAGTACAAAAGATGCTTAAAGTGGAGTCTATCTAGCGTTTAAAAATTTATTAATAAATTTATTGATAAATTTGTTATTTTGAATAAATTTATTATCAAACTTTAAAGTACAAAAATTTTTAAAAATACAATGTTATCATTGTTCACATTAGGTTCTCTTAACAATATGTTACTCTAGTGCTGTAACATTATATCTACCATAATTTAACTCTCAAATATCAAATTATTTTATAATAATCAAGTTTTATATTTAATAGACTGAACTTTTAAATTTTTCTTTCAAAAATTTATTAAATTTTCTATGAAGACAATAAATTTATCATTAAACATTTATCATTTATTGATAAATTTATTGCTTTCAAACGCTAAGTCTATCCAATGAAGATTCTTAATAATTTAGAAGCAGATGACGATAATTTTGTGACAAAGTATATAGTCAAAGATAATAGACTATACCCCAATGTTCCACCGATTGTAAATTAGTTATACTGCGCATGACTCGTGCAGATGTTTCCCTATTATTTGTTTATTAATGTAACAAAAGTTTAATAACTAATTAAAGTTATGAATGAAATTTCCCTATATTTTCACACCGACTTAATAGAGAAATATTTCAGTTGAAAAGCGTTCATTAAAAAATTTTACCCAAAAAAAAATCAACTCATTTACAATTGGTGGAACATTGGGGTATACTTTGAAATAACTAAAACTTTATATAAAATAACTGTTTAACTTTCTGATAAGATAATTGAGCTTTGTTTCGAGTTTTTATGTTATATTTGGATAAGTCATTGCAGGGCTTCGTAGAAATGCACTCAAATGTTATTGTTTTAAAGTTATAATAATTCGCAAAAGAGATATGTATTTTAAACGAAGATTGAGGAACATATAAAAGCAAATTGTGTACAAGTCGACTAAGCTCTCGACCAAAGAATTACAAAACATTCAATTTGTCATAAAATGAAAGAAATTAAACATTTGTTATCAACTTTTGAGTGATAAGGGATAAGAAATTGAAACTTTTGAGTGACTAACACATCACAAAAGTTTTTTATTTCTATCTTTCAAAGTGATTAAACATTTACTACTGTAGTGTAAATGAAGATAAATAATTGAGTAAATATTACAACTGATTTATAAACATCTTATTGATTCACAAATTCGTAAATAGGCTTTAGTTGAAATGATTAGAAAGTTTTAAAGCCTATTCGTATAAAGTTGTTTATATCTGAAAAAATAATATTCTCTTTTTCTAAATGCATACTATAAGCTTTGCTTTCATATGTTAAGGAAAGTTAAAGTCTCGCATTCTTTATGCAAAATTAGGAATTCAAGAATTTTAAAATTTGAATCGAATATTAAAAAATGACTAAATTAACAAAGATTTTTGAATGAGTCATGGGTTGAATTGAAAATGAATCATCCAATTGATTGATAGAATTATTTCAGGTGTTAGAAATCAAATTTCCTGCATATGATTGAGCTTTCAAATTAAGAGATCTCTCTATTTATAAGTATGAATTATTTATCTGATATTCATTTATTCTACTGAATCAGGAAATCCAGAAATTTATTTTATGAATCACCAAATAAAACATCTTTATTGAACAAAATGATTGACAGTTTAGGAGAAGTGGAATTTGTTTAGAAATCTAATTTCAATCAATTAACAAATGTTGAATAATGCGTATTGGAATTCAAAATTATATTAAGACGAAGCGCATGACTCAGTAAAAATAAGGTATAAAAACCCCAACGATTTTTAATAAAAATTATTTTAACACTTATAGTTAATAAAATTGTTAAACAGTGTTTAATTCGAAATTATAGCGAAATGAAACTTTTATTGATCGTCTTTTTTGCAGCTTTTGCTGTACAGCAAAGTTTCTGTTTAGTTAAAATCGGAATCGGAGGCGGAGGCGGAGGCGGAGGCTCTATTATCCCAAGCATTAACCTCACTGTTGGCACAACTACTACCATTGGTACCTCTAGTGGTGGTATAATAACAGACCTTTTTGGTAACATCACTAATGGAATCACTGGTGGTTTCAACTTTGATGTAAGTACTATTTTTGGTAAGGAAATTCTTGGTCTCAATCTTGGAACTTTAACAACTCTAACCGGACAAATACTTGCAACGACAATGGCTGCTATACTAACAGGACTTACTACTATCGCTAAGACACTCACCCTTATTTCAGGTAAGTTTATTTGATGATTAAAATCGAATTCAAAATCGTGTGATTTTTAAATATGTTTTCCAACCATAGCAATAGCTGCTGCCTCTGTCACCGCAACTGCTAGTCTTATAGCAAATGGGTTCAGTTCAATAGGTACAATTGTGAGTTCAATTGGTATTGGGCTATTGATAGTCTGACAACAACAATAGCTAGTGCCATATCACAAATTTCTTCAAACTTAGCCAAAGCTGCCAGTGATATAGCAATTCAAATCACGAAACTCAAAGCAGAACTAAGCCGAGCGACAGGATCTAATAAAGCTCAGATCCAGGAAGCAATCGACTCTATTTTGGTTGCAGCCGCCCAATTAAGCATTACCGCACTACGAATAGTATTAGGTTTAGCTGTCAGATTAGTAGTTGCTAAAATACAACTCGATGCGACACTATTAGGGGCTATCGCGACAGTAATCACCCAAACGGTGGTCGATCTGTCAACTTCAGGTAACAATCTCAGCGCACAGATTCTGGCGTTGATTAATGCTAAAGCACAGGTTCCAGTATCTCTTGTGCAGAAACTTGCAGAAGCTGTTTTCGATTTTCTGTATCAGGCACGAAACATCGTGAATGCATTGGTAGCTCAAGTAACTGCTGGAATAAATGTGAATGCTAACAAACAAATATTAAATGACTTGTTGACCAGTTTGCGAGCACTTATTTCAACACTTCAGGCAATTATAAATGCAGGTTTAGATACAAATGGACGTCTAACTTTGCAATTGCTCGAAGTTGAAGCTATGATTGGTGATATCTCTGCCATACTCAATGAATGCGGATGCCTGGGTGGTGGTTCGAAAAAAGCATTGATTTCAATTGAAACTATTTTTCCCGTTAGTGATATTTTCGGCCTCAATCTTGGACTCATAACAAACATAGCTGGTCAATTGGTTGCTACGACAACAGCTGCTATACTAACAAACCTCAATTCTATCACTCAGTTACTCGCAAATGTTTCAGGTGAGACCATTTGATGATTAAAATTCAATTTATGTGTTACATTAATTTGAAATTAATTTTCAAACTATAGATGTATCAGTTGGTGCAATAAACGTAATCGCCAACACTTTTGCACAAAGTCTCAATCAAATTGCTTCAATCGTGATTTCAATTGGTTCTGGTGGTATCAATGGTTTCGCCGATGCAATAACAGCCATATTTTCAACAATAAACACAGCTGCATCTCAATTAACATCTGAAATCGCGAAACTCACATTAGAACTGACCAAAGCTACAGAATCAAATAAGGCTGCGATTCAAACAGCACTCGACGCTGCGTTCAATACAGCTGCAAATCTGAGCATTACTACTACTATTGAAACTGCTAACGGAGTTCTTAAAATATATACTTTAGTGCTTTGCATGTTTTTTGTTCGTACGCGGC
>JAQFZT010001067.1:0-17565 GCA_034696325.1 Camisiidae sp.
TTAATTAAATTGATTTCATTTATTGAAAAGCAATGTTTTGAAAGTTTCGAAAATTAACTGTTTATAAAATTTGTAATTAATTGAAAGTAAATCTATTCTCGTTATTGAAAATAAAAATAGTAAAATCCAGACTTAATTAAATTTGACAAATGTTTGAGTACAGATATTGAACTGTAGGAAAGTTTAAGTCTTGATGAATAGTGACTTAATGATTATGAATTTGTTAAAATGAAGTGTCACTTTTTAAAAGACAAGTTAGAGCTGCAGTTTGAAAAATTTGCTTTCAAATACTTATTCATAGATCGTATTACGTTTTAAACTCAATAAATATTTCATAACAGATCACATTTGCTTATAAAAAAGGAAAAATGAGAAATACGCACAGAGGCGTCTCCAAAGTTTTATATTTTAGACATTATCCACTTTTATCGTGTAAAAAACGGTGTGAACTCTCTATAATGACCACTAGATTAGTTTTAGTGTCGTACACATAGACATTTGAACATTTTATTTATTTGTATTGATTAGATTTAACATACTTTTAGTATTTATGCTCACTTCTTATTCATAAATCTGAAAAAACATATTAAATTCAATGATTTTGTTTCATTTTTCAGTCAGAAATAAATTTATTAAATTATTTGATAGCATTTCATGATTTATAGAACTTGAAACTCATAACTCTTTGAAGTAAAAGTTGGATTTTTTAAAAAATTAATTTAAAGATATTAAAACTGAGAACCAATTGCTTCATAAACTTCTTTCATTGTATTTTCTGCTATTTCTAGTGCTTTAAGTGAACCATTACTTAAGACTTGACGCAAATATAACTCTTCATTCATTAATCGCAACACTTCTTCACGAATAGGTTTTAAATGTTGAATAACTAAATCACTTAATAATAGCTTAAATTTTCCAGTATCTAAACCTCTACTCTCTTCACAAACTTGTTCTGGAGTTAAACCACTAATTAATGAATAAATAAGTATTAAATTACTAACAGCTGGTCTTAAAATGGGATCAAAAGTCACTTCAGAAGTAATATCAGTGACCGCTTTCTTGCACTTCACTCTTATCTCATCCGCAGAATCAATGATTTCTATTCTGGACTTCATATCGGGTTCTGATTTTGACATTTTCTTCTCAGGATTTCTTAGACTTCTAATACGACCCGAAAGTTCATTACACATACTTTCAGGGATTGGAAATACTTTAGTGTAAGTGTTATTAAACTTTGAACACAAATGTTTAGCAAAGTTAAGATGTGGTAACTGGTCATCACCCACAGGAACACAGTTTGATTTATATAATAGAATATCTGCCACTTGTAGTACTGGATATAAATACAAACCTAACGGAACTTCTTTCAAGCCTTCCGTCTTATCCTGAAAACAGATTCATTATTAGATCCAAATATTTTCAATTCCATCAGAAATAGCTATCAATTCAATTATAACCTAATACTGTGTGAAACTAAAAAAATAAAAGTTTAATTTCTGTATCAGTTGTTTAGATGCAATTCAAATGTAAACTAAAGTTAGGATTCAATGCTTAACAATACAAAAAACTATTTGAAAAGTGGGCCAAAACTTAAAAATATAATGAATTAAATAATACTTAAGTCATGTTAAAGTAAAGCTAAAGCACTCAATACTAACGCTAAATTTGAGAGAAAAAATAGGATAAAACTTGAAATTACTTTAAACTGTGGAAATCTATACAACTGAGCCATTGTTAGACTTGTGGCTAAAATCCAAGACAACTGTCCGTGAAATGGTATGACTGACTGCTTGAATATTATGCACTTATTCGGGTCTAAACCACAGCCTAATAGTGAGGCTATCATTAACTTTATATTTTGATTCAATGTTTGTCTGTCTTGTATTGTAGTCAATGAATGCAAGTCAACGATTGAATAAATACATGAATCAACGTTTGGGTCATTTTGATAGTCAATCCATTGACGAATAGCTCCCAAATAATTGCCTAAATGTAATCCACCCGTCGGTTGAATGCCAGAAAATATTCGTTTTTGTGATAAACACTTAAAAGTTCAAAAATATTTTCAATAAATCATCACTTAATTAATTGACTATTTGTTTCACTTACTTTACTGTTAGAAAAGTGACGAATTATTTGTAAATTGTTTATTATTTTTCTGGTTATCATTATTTGAATTTTTCAAATTTTATCAATTGTTTCCTTATCTATGATTTAGTGATAGATTTGTTGTTTACAAAAAAGTTTTTTAATTACATTTGAAATACACGTGTGTTTACATATGAAAAATATTCAGAAAAGACGTAATCATAACAGATATAAACAATTGCTTGAAAACTATAAAAATAAATCAAATCATAGGTTATTATCATTAACTCTATTATTATTTATTTAATGCATATTATATTTCATTGAAATATCTTATTGTTTAAAATATTTTTAAACTAAACTAAAATTCAATTATAATGTGATAATAAAGTAATGAAAAACTGTTATGTTGTTTATGAGTATAATATAAATTCAATGTCAATAATGGAAGCTTTGAGAAGAAACAAAACAAAGTGCGCAAAATCTGTAACAAAAACGCAGTAAACGTTTTTCTGTTATAGTTTTGAGTGTGAATGCAATATAAGTGAACTACAGGAACATCGCAAATAGTGTACACACATAAGAGAAGTAACCGTAAAAAATCTTACGGCAGTATAAAGAATACGGAGTCAGTTATATCGAGAGAAAGACTCATATAAGAGAGAGAAAGCGATATAAAACACACACCGAAAGCAAGAGATATAAAACCCTTTATATGTTTTGCAGTTATATTTCAAATAAAAAATCAAAACAAAATATTTTTGTGCATAAAAATTAAATTTATTAATAAATAGTGAAAAAGTTTTATTATAAATTTAGTTGTTTTTTGTTTTGAGAAGAAATTTATTTAATTATTTTTAGTGAAGTGAAATTATTTTGAAATTTTGTTTGAAATTTGATTAATTAATAATAATTGTAATTATGGTTGAATGTGTGAGAGGACAGATGTTTGAAGTGGGGCCCCGTTATATTAACCTCTCTTACATAGGAGAAGGAGCCTATGGAATGGTTGTGTAAGTTGAACATCAATTTTTATTTCAAAATTTTAAATATTAGACATCATTAATAAAATGCAAAATTTTTCAATTTGCATATTATTATCGCGCGAATTAACCAATCAGACAATACTGTATCAAACGCTTAATGCAAATGCCATTTCAATTTCAAATCAAATAATTATTCAATTTTTTCTAAGTATTATTCATCAGATATTATTCTTCAGATTATTTTAAGTTAGAGTTCATTTATTTTACATTTTTAGATGCATTTTTTCTCGAATGTAATTATAGCGAGAAAATACTGTATCAATCGCTTAATGTAACTGTGATTTAATATATAGTTTTTTATATTTTATTATTAGCTTCGCTTTAAATTCATTATTATTGCTATTTCTTTGAATAACAACATATTGATTGTTAAATTGCTTTCCTTTTCTATTATTGATATTAAATATGTTATTATTTGACTTTTTTGTATGACATAAAAAATCACATTTAATGTCATATAATCTGATCAACAATTTTTGATAGCCTTATAAACTATAAATTTTTCCAAAAAGTTTTCACAAAAATATCAAATTATTGTTATTATATTGTAGTTTCAAAATTGTTTTGCAATTGATTTTCAAAACTTGCATAAAAATCAATAATTTTGTGACAAATAAAAAAATTTAGAAAACTATTCAATACAAAAATTTCTCACAAATATATGTTTTTTCTGTAATTATAACTAATTTTTAGATTAATTTGATAAATATATTCAGACAATAGTTTTGGAGTGAATTATTTCTTATTGATTATATCTCAAAACTAACTCTCTTATTGTCTGCAAAAAAATATGTTAAACTTCTGTAAAAAAATGAATAACAATAAACTTATTAACTTTAAAAACTCTAATTATTATACTTTAAATTGCATTCAGACTTTCAAACATTTGCAGACATTTATATTTAATTAAATATTTTTGTATTGAATAAAAGACTACATAATGTTATTTATCTGTTATCTAATCACTAATTGAGTCATAAGTATTACATATTTATTGCCTCAATATCTTTATCATAAGTTTTTATAATTTATGAGAAAACATAAGTAATTTTTTTCTTAGCCTTTATTACATTTTTGACAACAATTTTATTTCTCTATCGATTTAACTTTCAATTACTTGAAGCGTTTGAAGTTACACTTTAATTAAATTTGCATAAAATCATAAGTCAATTATGCGAATAAATAACTTGTCTTTTGTTATGTTTTTTGTCTTTCAAATAGACTTGACATAAATTTTTGCCCAACTATTCAAATATAGAGAAAATGGTTCTCATTTTTACTATTTAATTGCATAAGTATTTTAAAACTTATTTCATTTGTAAACAATTTCAATAAGAAATTCTCTATTTCTAAGAGTAAGTGAATAGTTTTGTAATAGTTATGATAATAAACATATTGAATAGCATTCAAAGACTAAGTTTTGATATATAATTAGAAACTAAGCTTATTATAAGTCTGAAAATTCTTGTCACTTATTTGTCATTAAGTCATGAATAATTGCTTATAAAATATGCACTACTTTCTTATCATGCATTTAATAGATTTTTTAGGTTCATATATAAAGTTATTAATAGTTAAATAACTTTATTACTAATGCATATTTACAAAGGTTTATGCATTTTCATAAACGTAAGCATTAGTCGAAGCCATAGTAACAGAAAAGATTTAACCAACGATTTCAATGTGTAATCAAAATAATTGAAATCCAGGTTTTCATTGCTTTAATTTTTAAGTAAATAAAAACGCAATTAAATACTTGAATGTCAGCGATATTTGATATGAAACCCTTTAACCATTTTCAACCTATTTTTCAGAATTAGGAAAATTACTGATCGAAATGTAAAACAAAAAATAATGATTGCATGAAATTTTTTTATTTTGTTTTTAACTTCGAAAAATGCCAAATATTCTAATATAAAATTCACACAATTCATGAGGTATTCGCACACTTATTAAAGTATTAACGGAGTATTAAACTTTCAATTAATCCCAAGTCATGAAGTACTTTAACCATCTTTGAGACGCATTTTCTCGTTAAACAATAAAAGAAAATTTTAAGCTTTTAATACTCTACGCATTGAATAATTTGATCAATTTTTATATGGATTCAATAGTGAAGTGTAGTTTTCTAAAAAGGATTATATCTCAACTCATAAGTGGTATTGATTTTTATATGAAATCTTGTTTTTTTCTGGTTTATCATCTCATAAAATGCGACATTTTATGCAAAAGAGCTGCAAATTTGTTGGATAAGTAGGAAATTGCTTCAAGTGTTCTCAATATTGCTTTAAGATTTAGGTAAAACTTAAACAGAAACAAAATTGTGATATTCAGCAGCTTTTCTGCTTTTTTCACAATCGCTTCAGTATTACGAAAGACATAACTCGTTGTATAACTGAAACATTAAACTCTTCTTTTTTCTACTGACAAAATCATTGATTGCATTAACGAAAAAACTGCAGACGTATTACTCGTTTAGATCCGTTATAACTGTTTAGACTCGAATTCCATGCGATTTAGTTTCTAAAACTACAGGTATTTTCTCCTATATTTGAAACAAAATTCAATTTTTATTGTATATAATTGTATAGTTTGAAAAAAGTATTGCATAATATTTGATAAAATATTCGATTACAAAAACTACTACTGCTTTACGTGAAAAAGGTTTATATCAATATTTAAGTGTTGTTTTTAATGAATAGTAGTTTCATTCAAATCCTGTATTAACTCTTCAATCAAACAATACATAGGATTTATCTTTTCTATGAAATGAAAAGTATTACTTTTACTCTTTTTTCTATTAACCAAAATTTCATAATTCGCATGAAATAGAAATATAAGACAAATAAAGCTCTGAATAATATATACTGTAGTGTAAACACATCAGTCTTATCATCGATTTTTATGTAGAGTTTATATCACGTTTGATATATTGTGTTGTCTCGATCTTTTGAAATGGGTATCAAAACAAGGCTCACGAAAATGTTAAAAGTTGAGCCAAACATATTTCACTGCATTATCTCTTAGAGTTTCATAACTAGTTATTAAGTTTTCGGTCAATATTTCTCTCTTGTATTGCATTTGAACTAAAAGTTTAATAATTGAGCGAATAATCAATAAAATCAAACTTATTATTGAATGAATGATAAATTATTTAAATTAAAAGTTTTAACTTTATAATTAACTACTTTATTAGGATTAACTGAATTTTGAGTATAAATTTGTCCCAAATAGTTGATTAGTATTGGGTAAAAATTGAATGCAATTAATTCTCAGAACTTCTGTGTTTGAAATAGAAGTTGAACTTTACTATAAACTAATTAATAATAAGGTAACGGATAGCATATCTGGATAGCATTCAATTAATTAAATTCAGTTTTTACAACACATTAGGATTTGAAAGATTTTTTCTGCTTGTTTTTCATTCGCACGAATGAAATTTTCTCATTAAAGTGATTAATCGCTAGACTAATAAAGAGGTATTTCATAGAGATTTATGCTTATTATACATGTTGTTTGCGTTTTGCGCAACAGTTATTCAATATTTTTCTTTTTATACCTCTTTCCTAAACACTAAAGAAAAATAAATACAAAGAAATCCCTGAATAATAATAATGAAGTTTTATGTGATTATCCCTCTATTCATTACATTATACTCTTTGAAGCTTTGCTTTTATTAATGCTATAATATTTTGTATTCTCATTATATAACTTGCATTTGTATTAAGCATTATTCACAGAATACTATACTTATCATTAATTATTAATTCAATGTTTCTCTTATTCTATCTTTAGATATATATTTTTCAAGTAATGAATCATTAATTTCATTCGTTGATATCATTATTTTTTATTATCTCTAGCTTTTACTGGTATTTCATGTCTATATTTTTATATTTTTTCTGAAATTTTCATGTCTATTCATTTATTTATATATATCAGAAAAATAGCTTGAGGTCAGTAAATGTCATAACAGGGTATGAAGTTATTATCAACATTAGACCTGCTCAAAGTGGCCTAAACTTTCGGTCTGACCCGCCCGACTTTTTATGGCTCGAGCCTCCGAGCCGTCCAACTCCTCGAGCCTTAAATGCTAAAAAAGCCAACCCTTCGAAACTTTCCAATGGTTTAAACTTTATTATATATTTTTTGTATCCTCTGATTAATAAACGTAAACCACTGAGATTTTAGACACTAATTTCGCTAAATGTTTATTAATCTTTTGGTTCAATATGTAGTGAATCACTCGGGATAAATTGAATGGTTTACAAAAAATTGAATAACATTTTATCTACTTTTTCTGGATCAAAACTGGATCTTCCATAAGATAGTTAGACCTGAACCGCCCGCCCGTCCAACTAAAGTATTTTGAAGCTCACCTCTAATTATCGTTGATAATTGATTGTCAATAAAATGATTGAGATTTTTATTGGTAAACACGTATTAATATCGCCTTAATTTATATGTGATTGTTCACAAGTATAGAACTTGTTTGAATGCAGAACAAAACATATTTGAAATACCTGCTGATCATAAGCTCATGAGGGATTTCATGAAGCATTATAGAAAAATTTCAATCATTTATTATTCACTAGATTTAGATCTTCTCTAGAGGTCACATCAACTCTGACATTAAGCAGAAGTCGATATAAAATTGTTTGCAAACTCTCGTTTCAACCAAAAGTTTTCTCTTTTGAAAGAAAAAAAAGTTAATTAACTTTTTTCATTCTTTTCAAACTTTAAACTTTGAATATTGAGTCAAAATAAATGTAGAGATGATGAAAGACTACTATTGTAAGCTCAGATCATTTTCAGAATAATTGATGGAAAATAAAACTTAAAATTGTTCGAAAGTGAATCTGAATACAAAATAATAAAAGAATTTGCAGTATTTCTAACTCTCACAAGAAGTACAATAATAGTGATGATGTGATTCTCTATCTATATTCAAATTAGTCATTAAAAATTCTAAGAAAAAACTCGTTTAGATGTATAGAGAAAATTATTTGGAATGTTTCCATACTTTTGAGACATACACAGCCTTTATATTTGTAAATATAATTGTGAAGTGTATTTGGTTTTGATGCGAACCCTAACCACTAATCAGTTTTCAATTATTTTGAGAATTCGAGGCATTTTCAAAAGCAAATAAAGCAATTCATAGCAATAAATGAATAATAATTTATAGTTCGCACTTAAATGTATTAATCAAAATAACTGCAAATTTTGAGAATTCTGTTTATAACTTATTATTCAATTAACATTTTTTCTAGTCTTAAATTTATTTTTCTTTATGTATAACTTTTATGGGTTATGTTGAATGTATTTTATTGTATGCAATATTTTATTATTATTAATTTGTTTGATAATTATTATCACAAATTTTAATCATTTGATAACACACTTGAAGAGAAACTTGAGATTAAAGCAAGAGCTGAGTAAGCGTTTAGAGAAAAATCATTTATTTTTCAGTCATTGAAATCCATATTTGTATACACATGAAAAATGCGTAAAAGATTATATCAATAAAAACTGTTTATTTATTTTTCGATGGGATCGAAAATATTTTTGTTGTTAAGCAGTATAAAAGTTTCAAAAATGTAATTCTTTCGTGACTTAATCTATTATATAATACTGTTTTACAGCTAAATTTTCGGTCATTTGAAGTCTTCAAAATTGAAATAACAAATACAAAGCCTTTATAAATATTGACCGAACTCTCAAATAACTAATGATAACAATATAAACTTGTAATGTTTGCTCAGTTATAAGTCCTGAAAATAATTTGCATAGAGTTTTATTGACATTTTTTGGTGGCATAATTTGATTAGTTTCTAATGTTTAGGGATATTAAAAATGCATTCTCTCCACCGAAAAATAATTCACACAATATTTGAATAGAAAATTCTCTTGAGATATAAATACTAATCAAAATAATGTATTTTTTACTTTCATTAGACTTTGTATTGAAAGATATAGTTAGGAATAATATTTTGAATATTTTATTTTCTTTAACTCAGTCAAAATGTTTGGTTTTAATTAAAAGTTTCAATAACAATAAACATGTTTTATTTGGGCGAAAATTTTCAGAATTCTTTTTAAAAATAGTTGAAGAAAGAATGCATAATTCATTCTTTTTAGATTCAAATATGGTTAACAAAACTAATTATATAACCCTTGAGTTGGTATTTGTTTCCCAATTCATAAATTCTGTTTGTCATTACGCAATAATTGAGCGAAAACTTCAATCAAATTTTCAGAATTATTTGGATTAGACATCGACTGAGTCTTCCCTTTAAAAAAAAGTACAGAATATGCAAAATAAAGCTCTCAATTCAAAGTCAAGTGTTTTTGTCAAAATAAATTGAATAATGAATATATTTCTTGCAAAAATCCCATAAGTTTTTAACCTCTGAGTTGAAAAGTTATAGAAATCTGAGTGTGTTTTTGCAATTTGCAGTTGCGTAATAACATGAATGTAAGAAAATTCCTTCTCTACAAGTTATAATATTCTTGTACATACCAGTATATCCGCAAATTGAGTACTGTATGTATTGCTTTGCTTACAATATAAACAGAAAGTTCTTTGAGAGCTGTAAATGCGTTTAAAAACTGACTTTTCTCTCAAAATTAGTTCCCTTTCAGACGCGAAAACATTGATTATAAATCTTAATGAATTAACGCTAAAATGAGTTGTTAATCCAATAAATTACTATCAATTTAGATATTATCCTTGATTTTTGGACACTTTAATACTTTGCATTAACTATTGATGTAGTGCTACATCTAAAGTGTCTTTTCTAATAAATCCTTGTTCACAATTAGTTAGCTTTTGAGAAATATCAGGATTTATCCTTAAATATCTTGTCTTTTATCTCATTTCTCCACGAATTGGATTATTTTCAGTCAAATCCCTATATAAAAAAGTGAGTTTCATTAAATTTTCACTGCTTTTCAATAATAGATTAATTCATTTATTGCAATTCGTTATTCAGTATTGCAAAAGACTCTTGTATTCCAAGCATTACTTGATTGAAAACTGTATTATTGATCATATAGTTTGAGGGCAAACATATGGAACTGTAGAAACTTTTACTAGTTTTCGGATTTTGCTTTGATTGTGTTTTCTCAAGTTTGAATTATGTTATGGAAAACTGGATATGTTTTTATTTGCAAAAAATTGTAGAATTTTTGATTTGAATAATTAATTGCTATAAAGCTGCACTTCAACTTTGAACGCTTTTACTAAATACATTCTCTCTATGGCTGCCCTCTAATCATAATTATCGATCGTTTGCTCAACATTTCTATATCATATTGAGATGTGGTTAAGAAATAACTCACTCAAAAGAGGTGATACTATGCTATCAAAGTATTGATTTTTATTTATCATTACAAAAATAATAGTTAAAACAATTTATTTATCTATTCGCTGATAAAACTCAATATCAATGAGAGGTTTACTTTTGTATTGCTTTTCATTTGTTATCTGAAAAAATTGGGTTCTATTTACACAGAATATAAATGCTTCAATTCTAGTACTTTTAATTAGATTTGGGTTTTCTAATAGTCTTAATGTCTTTGGGATTATAGAATCTGAAAGTTCTTATCTGTGAAATAATTTAATTTCTCCTTTTCTTTAAACTTTATTTCAATAACATTTTGTGAACAGTATTTTTGTGAAGCGATACTAAAACAGAAACACAAAATTCAATTAATTTTTAGATTTATATTCAATTCAATGCGAATGCATTAGAACTTGTTCTAAAAGTATTTTCTTTTCAGTAGAGCTTAAAAATTGAGAAGTACTTGAATTTTTATATTTTTCTCTCCATAAATTGAAATTTGAAAAACATTGAAGTCGTAAAAGTTTGTACACCAAAGAAATAAGAGTTATTTGACTATAATATAATTGGTGAGAATGATACAATTTTCTAACTTATGTTGACTTATTTAATTTGCAAACTTAAAAATTGGCTCAATTTGACAATTATCTCATCTTAAGTTGATAGCATGCCTTTTTAGTTGATACATTTTTTACTAAAAACTACAGCAAATTGTGTTACTTTTGAATTTATACTCTGAAAAAGAGAAACCTATCATACTTTTTATTTTCACTTCAAATGCTTGAATATGAAAAATTTGTTCCATGTTTTTATGTCTAAATTCAAAGAGATTCTTGAATGTACTTCTTTTAATTAATGCCATCAATTCAGTCGTAAAGTGTATTGAAATTCTTTATTTTCACTTTATTATTCAGTGTTTCTAAAGTACTTTATAGACACTTTTGTAAACTTTGTCATTACATGATTTGAAACAAAGAATAAATATTATAATCTGTTAATACTTAAGAGAGTGTAATTCTAAAATAAGCTAATCACTACTTTCAAAGCATTCCTCAACTTCTCAGACATCAAACAATAATTTTAGAGTAAATAAAAATAATTGGTTAGTCATAAAGAGCTTATTCCTATGTTTTGGTTGCAGTTTATTTTGCAATCGTTTCCGTTCTTACACAATTTTCTATATTTTCTACACAAAAACAATTTCTCATATTTTTTTCATGTTTTGAGTTTTAAATTTTTTTACGGAATTTTTAATTTTTCATGTCATTCGTTATCATTAAAATTGCATTTATTTATTCTCCTGAAACCCATAATAGGTTTATGAATATTATAGATTCAATTCTGAAAACTTTGAATAATCTTTTGATATTCTGTAATCATTCAACTCATAAATACACCCAAAGACATGAATTCATATATTAATGAAATGTTTTCATCTAAAAATTTTCCATCAAAAGAGTTGTCTATAAAGCAAATAATGCGTCAAAAGTAGAGCACACGTTATTAAGTGCTCTAATTTGGTTGTGTTCACTATAAGTATGAAAAATTGTATAAAAGTTTTATGAGATAACATATTATTTGCTTTAATGTATTATAATTTATGAGAATTCGTTCCGATATTTTGCATAAAGAATGTTATTATAAATATAGGACTTGAAAAGTTGGACAAATTCATGAAAATATTTTGTTTAGGGTTTCAAATTTGTTTGAGATTAAAGTATTGCACAAAACTCTAGCTATGCATCACTTTTGAAATTCTTTAAATTTGCATAAAATAACAATTGAAAACTTAAAAATAAATTCAAACCTATCTGTTATAGTGTCGGATATGCAAAACAATATCGAAAGTATTTTTTCTCATTGTTTTATTTAATTGATATTTAATTTTTATTCTTTTAAAAGTGTATGAATTTTAAAGATAACCATTACTTATATTTTTAAAAACTTGTTTTATTTAAATTCTTTTTGTTCAGTAAAAACTTAATGGAATCAAATTATTAATTTAATTGAATCTTTTCTGGAAATGAACATCAAATAAATTAAAATTAAATTTCTTTTTCGAAGATTCAAGTCTTCAAATTAAAGATGAGTTAATGGATTGGAATCACAGTTTTCTTTAATTTCATTTCTGAAGTTTATTCGAATATCCCATTAGTCTTAAGTTGCACTCGAGTTGTTATTAATGCTTTGATATTATTTTTCAAAGTCATTAAACTTAAAATTTGATTATTATAATTACAAACTTTTATTATAACTACTCCTAGCTCTTGATCGATGTATTCCTCAAACTTTCATAAATCATGACTTTATGAAGAGATTGAAGCTATTCTTCTCGAAAAGGGTTTTAATTAATTTAATAATTCTGAATATAAGTCAAGCAAAGCTTTTAGACAACCAAAGTATACAAAAGATTGTATAATATTAATTTTGAGTATGTGTTCGGTTTAGGATAAAAAACTTATTACTTATAAAATGAACTGAAAGTAGCTTTAAATGAAAAATAAAAAATAAATAAAAAAGAATGAGTGGTGTCAATGACAGACAGCTAAGTAATCAATTATAATGTTGAATATCGTTCCCTTTTGTATTTTTTCATGTTTTAAAAGTACTTTTTATAAGATTAAAAACTAGACTTTTCTAATTTTTCGATTAATAATTTCAAGATTTTTTTAAGGAACTCGAAGTAAAATTTACCGACAATTCATTTAATCATAACTTTCTAACTATGAAATCAAATTGGATTAATTTATGGTGTTTTCCCACATGTGACAACTTCATATGTTAGAATTTGACTTGTTAGAAAATTTATTTGTTAAAAATAGTAATTCAGGTGAAAGTCAAAGTGAAAATGTAATATTGAAATTGATTTCTAGGAAATTTATCTCTGTATTTGAAACTTATTTAGTAAAAAATGTCAACTAAATAATTGAATGACCACCATAACCATGTTCACCACCATAACCTCCATAACATACATAATCACCTTCACCTGAATTACTATTTCTAACAAATGAATTTTATAAGAAGTCAAATTCTAACAAGTGTATTTCTAACATGTGGGGTATGACCGAATTTATATTTTCAAATAAACTAATTATTAGAGTTTAGAATAAAACTTATTGTGAATTAAGAGTACCCACGTTTTGTTGCTTTACTTATTTTAATCTTCACACCTTTCATTAAGTTCTGGCAGGTTTTTTTAATCAAAATTTTCTTTATTTAAAAATTTAAATTCATAAGATTTTATTTCATATTTGAAAATTTATGGTTAAGTGAATTTTCGGTAAATTTTACTTCAATGTCCTTATAAGTAATGAATAGTTTTTCAATGATCTGTTTCTCGCGGTTGTCATAGGAATCTTTGATAATTAAATCTTGATGTTTACTCTTTGGTTGGAGTCAAGTTTCATTATAAACAATAATGAGAAGAAGTTTTATCTTTTCTGTTGAACTAGCAAATAATTCTTATAACTCATCTTCAAATTAATTTGAAGCCCAAGACCAAGAGGTTTCTCTCAGGAATATGGCTCTGATGCCTTTGATTTTTCCCTCAGTTTCTTTATATGTATTTTTGAAAGATCTAAAGTTGAACGTATCAAATCTATAAACTGTTGAAAAATCATTTTAATCTTATTTATGAAGTATATCAAGAAAATTGATGAAATATATGAAAAATACAATTTCTATTAGTTTCCGTATTTAAATAATTGATCGCTTGAAATAAATAAGCATTTGCTCCATAAGGAAAAACAAACTATTTTATTGCTTTGATTAATTGATGTTTGAATTAGACTTATAAAAAATTCGCAAACAATTCATAAGTAATGAATGAGAGATTGAATCTACTAAAGTACTGTTCCTGTAGAAGTGATCAATTATTTATTTTTAATTATATAAATCATTTGTGAAAATAGAATTTCGGTTAAAACCTCTACTCGAGAGAATAACAATCAATAGGATCTCTTTTCACTTGACTTGTATTGAATTTATTCTTATATAAAATTTTGAAAACAAAGCCTATCTTTGATTGTAAATAAAATTGAGAATATCGATGCAAATACAGAATATTCATTGAAAAGTGTTGATTCCAATCACTTGAACAAATATTTATTGTTGAGTTTAGGAAGCGATTCTCGATTTGAAATAAAGAGGATAACTAAAAACCAATAAAGAATTTCCATGACACGTAACTGTTTCTGTTTCATGAAATTCTGTTCCTAAACCCGAAAAATCAAAGAATAAACTTATTCTATACTTCTATTCCAAATGTTTTCTTTAGAGTTTCACTCCACTAATAGTAATAAGGGTGTAATGGCATTACTGTTATTTCTCTTGAGAATTCTGTATTATGAATCTGCAAAAGCAATTCAGATTTTCTTATTTGTTTGTTATGTCAAGAATGTTCTCATTTTGTGCCCAATAATTGTCAATGTTTTGCTTCTTACCAAACACTTTTACGTCAATTCTTTGATCTCTCTTTCATTCATCTTCTATACACTTTCAGTTTATTTATCTGTCTATCAATTCTAAAGAATAAAATGAAATATTTTGCAATGTTTATCAACAAATTCATATGAAATAACAATTATTCGCTTGAAAGCCATTATATTGTTTGTATAAGACATTCATATATAATTTACATTGTAAATAAACACAGTCTCAACTCGATTTGCGAAACTTATATTCAAATTCCGACTGAATTTCAGATGAAAAGCATTAAAATGATAGCTTTTCAATAAATACTGACTATTTGTTGAGTAAAAAAAATCATGCAATCATTTCATTTGTTTGTCTTCTAAAATTGTTTGAAATAAATAAAGTTTTTGCATAGTATTTATTCAATACTTTTATCTTGAGCTTCACTTCTATTTATTTAAAGTAAACCCAAATCGATATAAAGACCATAACCTAAAAGTCTTGAATATTATGAGATTCTGTTTCAAAAAGACCTTCAACTAAATAAATATATTTTCGCTGAACTATATATTTGTGTTCAAAATACTGTCAAATGATATTTACTTTTATATTGAATTTTTTTTCTTCTTTAAGTATTAGTTTCCTAGAAATCGGTTCTATTTCTCTCAACTCACTTGAAATTATCCAGATTTTGATTGACATAACATTACACGCAATTATTATTTTCACTACTATTACAATCGATTATTCCGTAAAATAATTACTTAATTGCGTTTAAAATAAATATTATTTCAATCGATATTTCCCTTTTCTTTCAAGATTTCATTTTAATATATGTCATGTTTAGTAAAATATATCTTTTTTCTGTCATATAATGGATAATAAATTACTATATAAAAACTTTTTTAAAAAAGTCTTCAATTTTTATTATAACATGTTCTCAAAAAAAAAACTTTATTAAAGTAAAATTTTTTTATTATGCTTATAAAGTTTGTCTGACTTTGAAATTCTTGTTTTTCTTTCTGCTTTAATTTCCTATCATTATTCGACTCACAATTTCCTACTTTTACTAATAATAATAACAAAAAAAATATTGTCCGCCTCTCACACTTCAATCAAAGTAAATAAGGTCTAACCGTTTAACTTCCTATTAATTTTGGAAATTCAAATTATCACTGCATTAAGCCATAGCCGAAGCGTAGGAATAGATATCTCTTTTGTGAAAGCTAAATATAGAAGTTTTAATCTATTTTAATGTTATCACTTGAAAATTGATTGCTTAATGAAATTATTTGTATTAACTCTTATTATAGCGCCGCTTATGACAACTTAACCAAACAGAAAGTGGCCATTAAGAAGATATCGCCGTTTGAACATCAAACCTATTGCCAAAGAACTCTTAGAGAGATTAAAATATTAACTCGATTTAAACATGAAAACGTAAATATATTTTTACAAATCAATTCAATAATGTTTTCAATAAATTAATGCATGAATAAGGCATTAAATGCTAGTCTCGACACCTGTACCTCTGTTCCAAAACACCGTCCAAACACTAAATGTCAAAATTTTAAACTTAACATTAAATTAACTTAATATAAATGATTTTAAAGCAAATTTTTTATTTTCATATCAAAGTAAATGTCCAAAATTGAATGAAAATTAAAAAAAGGAAATTTTTGACTAATTTCTGAAATAATATCTACGAATGGATTTTCATCATGTATTGACCGTCACTAATATTTAAAACAATAAATGAGAAAACTCTACTTATTTTTCATGTGATTAAGAAGTTCAACATTCTAAAATGATTAACACCTGATGATTAGGAGTTTAGCAAACCCTCAGCAAATAAATAACAAATGTAATCTAATCCATTTTTTCAACGATTTATTTATCAAGTTGAAATTTTTACGCATTTTTAAACCTTAAAAGCTTTAAAATGATTAACATTAAGTTAATTTAGTGTGAAGTTTAAAATTTTGACATTTTGTGTTTGGACTGTGTTTTAGAATGAAAAGGTACATGTGTGGGCATTTAATACACATGAATAATAACTTTCAAATACAGATAATAGAATAATTTCCGTTTTATTCAAACCAATTTCTTGGAAGTATATTTATTCGTGAATTGATTGCTTAAAAAATAATTATAATTATGATTTCAAACTTCCTTTCGTTATAAAACATAATTGAATTAATGCTAAATTAGAGATAAAGTTATCCTTTATGGAAAAATTAAATGTTTTGATATCAACTTTTTATTGGATTAATAAATAGATTATTGACATCAGAGACATAATAAGAGCCCAGACAATAGACCAGATGAAAGATGTTTATATAGTGCAATGTCTTATGGAAACCGATTTATATAAACTGTTGAAAACTCAGAAACTAAGCAATGATCACATCTGCTATTTCTTATATCAAATACTTCGCGGTCTTAAATATATTCATTCGGCGAATGTATTGCATCGCGACTTAAAGCCAAGCAATCTATTACTTAACACGACTTGCGATCTAAAGATATGTGACTTTGGTTTGGCCCGAGTCGCTGATCCAGATCATGATCACACAGGTTTTCTTACCGAATATGTGGCCACTCGTTGGTATAGAGCGCCAGAAATTATGCTCAACAGTAAAGGATACACGAAATCAAGTTTGTATTCA
>JAQFZT010001068.1:0-17555 GCA_034696325.1 Camisiidae sp.
ATATAAATAACTGTACTGTTAGAATCATGAAAGAAATTTTATCAACAATATTTTATTAAGAAGTGTTTTTCTAATTAATTGAATATAAATATTCCTCTTATAAATGTGATCCAAAAATTTTTTAAATATTACAATTATCATGTAATAAATTGGTTTTCAATTTTTTAAAAATTAAGTGAAACCTGGACTTAATCTTGGCTTAAACAACAATAGAAGAATGGCTTTTTTCATTTGCAACTTCTCCATGGGTTAGAAGAGAAACTGAAATTTTAATATTGAGTGCTCAATATTTGAGTCCGAGCGGCTCATTCAAGTAACTCATCTTCACATTCTCTCTCATGATTTGACTATTATTATCAATTCTTATAATTTCTCTAAATTTATATCTTTATCATGTAATATATCGTTCAAATGATAAGAAACTATTTAAAAGTGAAGCAAATTTAGCTGAAATAACAATATTTGAATAGTAGCTCAAAAATGAATGAAAAATCATTTCTTACTGTTTGGGCTTTTGTTTCAATAATACTTATTTCTTATTTTAATGGCAATGTATTTTCATCACTTATTAATGAAGACATGACTACAATAAATACTTTCCAAGAATTGATTAATTCAAACATAACAATTGTTAGTGGAAATGGTCTTAATTTGATGTGTGCAATAAGACGTGGCCTGGTTTTTATGTAATGAAGCAATCAAAGAGTTTGTAAACAACATGCAAGTTAGTAAAATCATCATTAATATGGCATTTTTCAATCAAATAAAATTTATGTTTATTCTTTTGTTAAAGCAAACAGTTAGAGATGCAGTTAGAAATCATTGCAAAAGTGGCGGACAGAAAAGCTGCTTATCTGAGAGGAGGTTATGGTATAAAAAGATTATAAGTCAAAACCCACATAAATCTGTAGTCATAGCTCAAGAAGAATTTTGCCAGTACTGATCGGGTATCATATAAACAAAATATGAATTAACAGAGAATCAAAATTTATAAACTGTAAGTTTTCTTCAATAAAATGAAATATTTGTATAAAAGTATTTCTAGTATAGAATTGAACGAACTGTTGAAGTCGACATTTATTATGATTGGGATTCAAGAGTAACATTCATTGACCAATTGTATGGCTTTAGGAAAGCAGAACAATATTATATCTCTAATAATATTGATAAGATATCAGATGAATCTAAAGTTATCATTATATCTATAGTGATGTTAAGGGATTTATTTATACTTTTGGTATCAAGTTATATATTTTGTTTGGTTATACTTTTTCTGAATTGTGTACAATAAGTCTCAAAAAGTTGTTTTGAAATCTCGGATAATCCAGTGATGAACTCAGATCAAATATGAGAGAAACAAAAATTTAAATATCAATGAGTAATAAGCATTGAGTAGTAATGGCTTATAGTATTGAGTTCATATTGTCAGATGTTGTCAAATCTTTACGAATTCGTATCATTCCCAGAACAATGAAGTTTAAATTATATAATAAAGCTTTATATATATAAATCATTCTATGAATTCTAAAAACTATAGAAGAAAACATAATGTTTTCGGAAAGTTTTTAATTAAGATAAAATATTTGGCGATCATTTTTAAAGTTTAGTTTTTTTAGATAACTTGGTTTAAATAAAAGTTTAAGTTTTTAATAAAGAATATAATATGAATTACATTATTTTATACTATTTTATGTGAATTCATGCACAAAATATAATTAACCCGTAAATTACTAACCTTATGAATAGAGCTTCAAAACTTAGAATAAAATCATTTTCTTGAAAACCCATCTTTAGTGAAAAAATAAAATGAAATTTTTATCTGAAACTTCATTAAAATGGCATGAATAAAGCATGAAAAAACATTTTAAGATATTCAAGCCCTAAATATGAAAATATGCATTTTGATTTGTGTCTCAAGAGCATTGTAAAAAGAAATTTAGATCTGAGGTAATAAATAGGAGGTTATGGTTTTTTGGGAGCTAAACAAGGGACTAAACATGTTTGGTGTGTCTTTGATAGGGGCTAAACACTATTTTTGTACTGAATAAACAAATCTTTGGGGTTATACCTTATGCCAATTCTCATTTTTACACTTTAAAACTCAATTATTTGAAAATTTTTGAAATCGTTGGAATTTATAAATGGAAGGGGGTTTCTGAACCAGCTATGTGTCTAGGAGGGTTATAGCCCCTCAGAGATTTTCAAGTGCTAAATTGAGAATTAATTCAAGTTTTAGCCCCACCAGACATGTTTAGCCACTTATTTAGCCCCTAAACAAATGTATAACCTCATATTCTGCCTGAAAAAACTAGCCCGAGACTAATTGACGGCACTGCCACTTAGCCCGTAGTTGATTATGACTGTGCTTAAAAATCTCATTTTTATGTGACTCAACAATAGATCGGTTCAATTAAAATATTTAAAAACAGTAAAAGTCCTGAATAAAAATTTTATTTACATTTTTCTCATTATGAATAGTATTTTATAATTCTTATATAAAAAATTGCCAAATTTTTTAAAACTGTATAATTTCAAATATCTTTATTTATTTGCAATGATATAATGGCAATAAAAATGATATCATTTAACTTGTTTCGTACTTTCTGTCCGTTTGTCTTTAGCCAACAATACTTAAATTGCTGTCATAATTTTTTTTAGAATTCGATTGTTGTCAGAAATTTAAAATTTCTGAATTTCAACACAATTGAAGTTTTTAATTATTTCTAAAATTATAAAAAGGATAATTGACATATTCATTTAAATTTGTAATTCATTAACTTTTACGTGACGAGTTATATAATAATACTGAGTCAGTCTTGTTATTATTAATATTGAAAATGATTAATATATTATGTCAATTGTATTCGATATAAGAAGCTCTTTAAGTATTGATGAAGTACAGAGTAAATGAGAAAGAAGTGCTGTATTCAAGAGAATGAGCTCATTTAACATCAGGTATTTGCTCAAAGTGTTTAACTAAAATCCAATAGAAACTGAAAATTTGCTTTTTTCTCATAATTTATCTCAATATTAAACTTATTTTTAGCGAAAAGATTGCATTGAATGAAACTGAGAATTCCATACATAGTTCTTTTGAACTGTATAAAAAAGAATGGCGATAATTGATGATCAGATTTATTATTCAATGAAAAATATTCAGAACTTATTCCTTTAGATGGATAATATTCCAGATTTCCGATAGTTTCTATATCAACACCATTTTCTCCACGACATGAAACATGAATTGTATAATCACTGAAATCTGAACTTCTTGTGGACAATGATTTGTTCTCAGATTCTCGTGGCTTCCAATACATTATAGGTTTTAAGTTTAATATAACACAAGGCATTCCGCGTTTAAATCCATAAAATTGTGATTCAGTACAATTTGACTTAATTGTTTCATTCAATAAATAGCAATAAAAACTATTATCAAAATGACAGCCATTGTTAGCCGAATTATTTTCTTTCATGGATTCATAAGGTTTCAAGAAATTTCTTAAATTTTGAAAAGACGAATTAAATTGATTGACTCTTATCCAAACAAATGATTTATCATCATCATAATAAGGTATCACTTCAAAGCTTGTTTCTTCTCCATCATAATTAGATAAAAAGTAAATCAATAGTACAGTCAGTACTAAAAGCAAGACAAGTCCACAATTAATGCTTATTTTCGAAAATTCGCTTAAATTGCATTTTTTGCTCGGCTTTTTTCTCGGTTTTTTTCTCCTTTTTCTATCAGTTGAATTTTCATCAACGATGAAACTTTCATTTGCATTCGCGTCCATTTATGTGTGGATGAGATGAGACAAATATATTAAAAAATAGAATTTTTTTATTCAATAATACTTTGTTGAGATCATCAAAACTGATCAAAGTGTATGACAGGTATCACTTGCAATCTGATATCAACTTATTTTTAGTCTTTATAATCAAAACCTGTCAGAATAAATACTAATATTTTGAATAACATTAAAAATAAATGGAAAAATTCTATACACAATAGTTTGTAGTGAACTTGTTTTCTCTAAAACATATTTTAGAAACCTTTAATGAGTATATAATCATTCAGTTTGTCAGTTAACAAGTCCTTGAATAGAAGGTCGGCTTCGCTGACTTTGTATTTAAATAAATTTAAAGGCAATGTTTACTGATAACTGATTACTCACGACATCTTAAATCTAGTCTCTTTCTCGTTTTCATTGAGCCCTATTTGGCATTTAACCAAATAATCCGTTCAAAACTATTCTCTTCATTTTTTATTTCATTTTACATTTGATTTTATGTTAATGTTTATCAAGTTTTTGTTCTTAAAATTGTAAGTATTATTAGTCAGCAGTGATTAAAGATTAGGCTAAATTCAACAGTTATAGAATTGTTTTCTCATTAAATTTAATTTGAAAGCTTTGAGACTTATGTTTAAGTTTTCATTATATTCATTATACTTTAATTAACAGATAAACTAATTCTACTCTCAAGTCTATTTGCTCACTACAAATAAGTTCAACAATTGGACCCATTTATACGAAGGAAATCCATGAACTTAAGGCTTCAACTTTTTAAGCATTGTTTAATTTAGTCTAGTTTTTCAGTTTAAAGACAATAAAATCTTTAAAAATATATTTAAAACACTATCCATAGAAATGCATACAATTCTAGAATTGAAAACTTCATCTCAAAATTTTATCTCAAATAAATAAATTTTTTCTCAAAACTTGTTCTCTAATTTTTATCTGCTTTACAACATAATCTCAATCATTAACTCTCAAATCATTATCAATTTATCCAAAAAATTTTATGAAAACAAGTTTTACTTAATTTTTGTATTTCAATTAATATCTTTCTGAAGGTAAAACTGGTTTATAAATATTTAAGAAGCTTATTGTTGACAAAGAATTACTTTGAGTTCGTGGAAAGTCATTGATTTGAGTGAAAAATTAAGGATAACACCTTTTTGAATAATTATAAAATCCAAAAATAATAACTTAGCCTTAAGACTAGTTATCAGGTCCTTGTATAATACTGTCTAAAATGCGAATCATAGGCATAACAATAGATTGTGTCCGCTTTTGATTTTTGCGTTTTTTCGGGTACTCAAGTCTATCACAAGTATCAGAAGAATCGTCGAATTGTGAACACAACAAACTCAACATATTTCCTTGTATTGAGTCCAAGAAACGCAAACTTTTCTCTATTTTATCTTCATTACAGATGTCAAACTTAATGCTGCCGTCATGAAAACATTTTTGCATTTTATGGTTTCCACTAAAATATTAAAAAATCAAATCAATTTCCTGTTTTAATTTAAAGTTTGTGTTGTGTTTATTAGATTAATAAAAAATCTTTATTCTAATATGCAATGCAATAATTCTCTTATAGACTAATGAATCTGGCAATGAAGACATGGTTTAAATAATATAATAAATCATGTCTTAATTAGTATTTAAATTAATGATAAATATATGAGTTTCTCAAAGTTGTAATTTAAATGTTAAAATCTATCAATTAATTTGAAGAATTGCTTATTGAATAAATCAATTTTCTTGATAAAAATAACTTATATTTAAACTTGAAATGCTTACCAACAAAGCAGAGGTATTTTTTGCTTTTCTTCAGCATGTTTAATACCAAGTAAAATATCGACAGAAGAGTTGATACATTTCTGATATTCATTTTTAGCTGCATTACAACACGGGGCGGATATGAACAACTCCTGTAATCTTTTGCTATCTTTACCACATAATGATCTCGATTGACTTCGCACAGTGTTTATTAGTATTGTAAGTAATCGTTTGGGATATTCTTTAAGACAATTTTTTACATAACGTTCAGCTGTTTTTAATAAACCCAAAGTCTCGCTATGTATTGAGTTTTCAGAAATTACAAAAAAATTTCTTATTTAAAGTTATTAATGATTATTTCTTACTTGCAGTACACCTTTGCTTCACCAGAATCTAAAGGAAAATTTCGACCCGAATTACCGAAAGTATACATTTTAGCAAAAATAGAGTCCAATTGTTTATTTGTTCTTTTATTGCATTCTATGTCCTGACCAAATACTGTACTTTGAATTAAAATAAACATCAATAATAGTAATTGAGATGAGATTAATATAAAAGTTTTCATTTTTTCAAAAATATTTTATGTATTAAAAGTTAGCAGAGTTTTAAAAGTTAAAAAATTTCGACTTTTACTTTCGACAGCATTTAGAAACTTGATTTTCAAGAGAAATTACTAGGGATGCCATCATATGCTCGACAAAGCTGGACAAAGTAAAGCCAGGGATCACATTTATATTTTAAAAATTTATAAAATTTTCTTGAATATCCAACTTTTCTATTTTATTTATGCTTTGCTTTGTTCTTGTGATAAATAAATTGAAAATTGAGCAAAAAATTGATCAAATATAACTATTTTAGAAATGGTCGATTTGTTATATTTATAAAAACTTGAATTAATGTTGAACATAAATAGAATATCTTTTGACTCACTTTTTAGGTGTCTTTTTCTTCAACTAAAAAATGTATTCCACTACATATGAAAGCGCGGGAAGAAGAAGAACCTCTGTTAAAATACAAAATTGAGAGAAGGGCTCAACTTATATGAGATTTTCTATATCAATAAATCAATCATTTAAAATAGATTTTTATTTCTATCGAAAGTTTTCTTAAGTTGAATACTATTTATTAACATAACAGTTAATCATGAGTTTGAAAATTTTTATTTGAGTCAAATCTGAACAAATTGTTGAATTACTTGTGACTCAAACTCATTATTGATTTATTGATATAGAAAATCAAATACAAGTTGAGCTTTTCTCTCAATTTTGTATTTTAACAAAGATTCTTCTTCTTCCCGCGCTTTCATATATACTTCATACAAAAGCTGGATACAAATATTGAAGCTGAAGACTCCCGCGTAAAGCTATAAAGTTGACACCCCTAAGAATCACCTTCAAGTTCAATGAAATTACCAGTTTGTTATAAAAAAAATGTACAACATTTCGATGAAAAAAAGATTTGAGAAAAAAATAAAGATAACTCGAATTGAGGTTTAAAGTTATTGCTCCGAAAAGCAGAAAGTTTTATCAATAATAACAACAAATTCTTCATAAGTTATGTACATTAGAATTGATATGCTTGAACACTAGTGATTTTTATGCTCGGAGGTGTCAATGTTTTATCAATACTGAAATTTCTATTAAACTATGATTTTCTCAACTTTTTTGATCAGAAATATATACAGGTATATATATCATTTACAAAAGGTGTGAAAATAAATTAATTTTAGATGAACTTCTAAAAAAATATTCAAATCGAGTGCAGAAAAATTTATGTGAAAAAATTTAATTAATTGCTTTATTTGTATTTAGTTGAGCCAAAGTATTGATTTTGGATTTAATTGAGGGGTTTCTAAAACACGAGCACTTCTATCAATACATAATGTTAAAGAGTGAGGATTTAGTTAACTTCCATTTAGTTGATTCCTCGATTTAGTTAATACTTTTCTAAATTACACATAGCTTTTCCTTTATCTCTATTTAGTTAAATTTCTGTAATCTGTAAAACTATTTGAATAGGAGTACAGTCGACCTCGATTTAGTGAACCTGCATTTAGTGAATTTTCGATTTAGTTAAGGGTTTTCTTCACACCGGCAACTTCTATGGGTACCTAATGTTAAAGAGTGAGGATTTAGTGAACCTTCATTTAGTGAACTCCTCGATTTAGTTAATGCTTTTCTAAAGCACGCATAGCTTTGCCTTTACTTCTATTTAGTGAACTTCAGTGAAACTACTTAAATAGGATTATAAAATCTGAAACTTGAATTTGTATGGAAAAACAAAACACGTGTTCTATCATAGAAGCAGTTCATTTCTACATTATTTGTCATAAAAATATTTATTAAAAGAAGAAATGCAATTAATTTAGAGACAAAGTTTAAAATTATTCAATTAATTGATAAAAATACTCCTTATTCAGTGATTTTAGAAGCATTCAAAGATGATTCGAAGAATTTAATATATCAATGGTTAAAATCAAACTTTGATTTATTGAATAATTTAGAAAACAATTTATACGATAATGAGTTTAAGTGTACTAAACAGACAAAAATTACTTATTATTTCAAATGAATATAAACCTTAAAATTGTTCAAAAATAAAGTTCGGATTTAGTGAATAATTTTTGCGAGCACCAACGAGTTCACTAAATCGAGGCCAGACTGTATAAAACTTGAAATTTGAGTTTCTATGGAAAAATAAAACACGTGTTCTATCATAGAATTTCTTAATTTATTACATTCGTTATCATAAAAATGTCGGTTAATAGAAAATATTCAATTAATTTAGAGAAAAATTGCAAAATCATTTAGTCAATTGATAAAAAATAACGTGAGCTTTAGAAACATTGAAAGGTCATTTCAAATATAAACCTCAAAATTACTTAAAAATTAAATTCAGATTTAGTTGATAATTTTTCAGAATAAATCGGGGCCAGACTGTACTGTATTGGATCGTTTTGTAATTTATTTTTTCTTTATACGTATATATCCGTTGTCTTTCCGTAAAAGGCTATTGATTTTGTTATTGGAGTCAAATGTTATTGTAATAGTAGTTCAATGATACAAATTTGTTCAATTATTCATATCTTACTACATATTTCATATCAAATTCTTAATTAAGATGCTCAGCCCTCACGCTCGACAGTTGGAAATGACTGAGTCATAAACTTTGAGAATTGTTAGAAAATTTTTTTGACTTTTCGAATTACAGACTTGAGCTTTTCTCATAACCAATTGTGTATTAACTCAATTTCTTATACCCAATAACGGATTAAAATGAGTGTTATATAAGGAGAATAATTTGAGTTAAGAATGAGTCTTATTTATATTTTATTTTTTGGATTTGTATAACTTTAATAAAATTTATTTTAACAATTTTTTTATAAATTAGAAATAAATATGAATTATTCTTCTTCTTTAAAACTTAATAAAAGATTAACTAAAGGTATAAAAAAAGATTTGGATCTTTTCTGGCTTTTTAGCTTTTTTGGAGCGATGAGAGCATTACATTTATCCGATGATTCTTCATAATCACCACACAATAATGTGAGCACATTTGCAGTCAAGCCATCCATAAGTTGTAGCAAAACATCTGTATTTTTTGAACTACAGGCTCGAGTGTTTTCATAGCTTGTTCTCGAACAGGCTTCAAATTTATGATATTCACTGTTCATTTATAAAAAACTTAAATACAGTCATTTATTATAGAATAAATTTTTCTCTACAATGAAAAATGCCGTAATTATCATAGAAGAAAATAAATAACTAAAGAACTTACCAACAAAATATTGGAATTTTGAATTTATCCTCAGCATTCTGGGCACCAATCATGGCATCAATAAATTTGGTCATACATTTATCCATTTCCTTATTAGCTCTATTAGCGCACGGAAATGAATCCAATAAGTCTTTTTGTCTTTTAGATGGTTTGCAAACCAGATTCATCTGCTGTCTTGATGTATAGACAGACATTGATATCACTTGTTTTATTATTTTATTATTACATCTTTTATTATGATTCTCTATTTTATCAACCATTCCATAAGATTCTCTGTAAGACAATATTCAAATTTTTTCCTTAGCATTAGAAAAAATTTAATATTCAATACGTTTTTTATTACTTACTCGCAAAAAGCAGCCAATTTTGTAATATTCTCAGGAAATTTTCTGCCTGAATTTCCGATTACGACTAGCTTAGCAAAAAAGTTGTCTAATTTTTTCTCTGAACTTTTAGTACAAGGCAGAGATGTCTGTGCACTCACATAAAAAAAGAGCGCTGTTGAGGAAAGCAATAGAAGACTCTTCATTTTCAAATTATGATAACTTGATTTTCTCTTCAAAGCACTGAATAAGTTTAATCTATAAGATTATCAGTTTTTATATGCACTACTCCTGTACAAAATATATACAGAGAATAGTGTTTATAAACTTTCAAAATTAAGTTTTCTTCTGGAGAAATCTGAAAGTAAATGAGAATGAAGGCGATCAGGAATTAATTTTTTTGAACTTGTGAACAGTGCCGGTCATGTCCATTTATGTTTGCGGGTCATATATTCCTCAATAATGACGTCTGCCCCCTAAAACATAATCAAAAATTAAAGTATTGAACTATTTACTAACGGAAGTGAACTTTTTCTTCTTTGAATGACATGACCCATTCTGTTTCTGATCATGAAGAAAACTCAATTTATTATGAATGATCTTATAATCAAAAGTTACTTACGAAGCTTAATAGAAAGGATATGATCACCTCATTGTAAAGCCAATAAAAGTTTAGATTTTTAAAAATTTTTACTAAAATTTTAATTGTTTCATAACATGAAGGAAGTTCTAATTCGAATCTTCACTTTTCGGAAGACAATTTTTATTGTATTGAATAAATATATTCTCATGATAATTGTTGTACTGCTCATTTAACAATCAAATATCATTCTAGATTTGTAAAAAATTATGAGAAAAAAATTCAAACTGCATTTCCTTCAAAAATAAAATGAGGAAATGATTTTGTATTTTATGATTCTTAAATTTTTTTAAATACAAAAGTATAAGTTAATAGTTTTAGTACATGAGAACTTCTTATACTTTCCACAACTTTATCGCAATCACCAATTGGTTTGTTAATGATCTATTTTTTTCAGTGAACTTTATTTCTATTTATGAAAAATTCTCACTTCAAATTGAATTAAATTTTTAAATTTCAACTTTAAAAAAGTAAAATATGTATGATTTTTGTACAATTATTTGAGTGTCAATTACAAAAATTAAAGGGTTTTAACTTTGAATTTAATATCGTTATACATAAAATAGTTTGTATTGAGACGATAACAATCTTTTCCTGGAATGAGATCTCATAATACTTTCACATTTCATTAGTATAGTATAGTTACAAAAAATTTTGAGGTTAAAAAATATTTTCATAATATATTTGATTAATAAAATAAGATTTTTATGAAAAAAATATAGATGAAAATAAGTTTGAAGTTGACGAAAATTTCAGTCCCATTGAACTTATGCTTCTGGAAAACTTGCCAATACATCAATCATAGGTGTAAGAAAAGATTTAGTTCTCCTCTGGCCCTTTGTCTTTTTTGGCGGAGCCCCTAAATTTTGACACTTATCAGACCCCTCTTCATAGTCACCGCACAATAAATCCAGAATATTTCCAGTGATCGATTCGACAAAATTAGTGACAGTTTCTAGCTTTTTATCATCACAAACATCTATTGTTTTACCTCTTCTGACCAAACAAGCCTTGATTTTATGGTATTCACTAAATGACAGCACATGTAACATCTTATTTTCTACTCTCGATAACTATATCAAGTTTAAATGAAAGTATGAAAAATATTCTTACCAACAAACATAAGGTATTTTCAACTTGTCTTCCTTAGCATTTTTAATCCCCAACAAAGAATCAATAAAAGTTTGATAACATCTGTTGAATTCACCGCTGGCTTTATTTCCACATTCAGAGGCAATTAATAATTCTTTTCTGCGTTTTGAGTCCTTTTTACAAAACTGATTGAGTAGGTTCTCGACAGTATACATAAGTACTGAAGCGACTTGTTTTGGTAGGTTATCCATACATGTTTTGGAGTAGTTTTTCATTGTTTTCAACATGTCATAAGTGTCCCTAACAAATGAACAATTTTCATTAACATAATTTTCACATCAAATTTCACATCACATCAAAATAAACAAGTCTTACTCAGCGTCTGACTCACTCGTGATGTAGTATTTAATTAATTATGAAATTAAATACAATTTTCAATAATATTAGAACTGAGATTTTTTTAAAACTTTTAATTTAGTGGCAACAATTCAAGTATTGAGTATTGTTGGCTACAGACAGAAAGTAAACTATATGGCAATTCAACGTTATGGTGCATTCAAACCTAAGTCAATAATTAATTTTCAGTTCAAACTTCATTGAATATAAAATTTTATGCAAATAAATAGTTTTTGTACTATTAATTACTATCAAAACTAGCAATGAATAATCAAGACTTTGATTTCTAATTGATTGCTATGAAAATTTGAAAAGTAAGCCTAAGATTTGAAAAAAAGGAAATATGTGTCACTAAATTCTAAACTTAAACTCAATACTAGAAGACATATCTATAACTAGTTAAGAGTTTTAAGTTTTTAAAAAATTTAGAGCTAAGGCTAATTTTGGAGGCAAACGTTGAATTTGATAGTTATAAATAATTTGCAAATAACTTACTGACAATACGGTCCAACTTGTTTAACATTTTCTGGAAATTTACGGCTTGAATCTCCAATTGTGAGAATTCTACTCAATATTCCATCAATTCTTCGCTCAGAATTTTTATTGCATTGCAATATTTTCTGTGCTGAGCACATATAAATTATCACTAAAATTAAAGAAACTAAAAAGATTTTATTAAATGACATTTTCAAAAGCTAAATGAGTTTTCAACTTCTATTCGAAACTTTTATAAGGAACACAAGTTGTGCGAAATAATTCTAATTCACGGCTTCTTTAAACTCTAAAAAATTTGGACACCGAAAGGGAATTTCTTTTACGATTGTTTTCGTGGGAAAACCTGTGAGATATTTCAAAGCGTATATCAATCATTGTTTTGGCATTGACTTTGACTTTCAAAAGTTAGGTATGGTTACACATCATAATGTCCAAAACCTGTTTTGTAACTTACAATACTTTAAATACACATTTTGAAAATCAGGCTTACCTTTTAGTTTAGTTAAGTTTAGGTATCAGTTAATAAGCACTTATAACTTGAAGTATTAACAAACTTAATATACAAATATAGTATGTTTTATTTTACAACAAAGTTTGTTAGTTCTTAATAAAAAAAATTAACTTCATTGTTATAAAACTTGAGTAACGAAAATATATTTTTATGGTTATTGGACTGACCTGTCTAATTTTATTTTCATTATGATTTATAACTATAAATAGGACTCAAATGATTCCATGAGTAATTAATTAGAGTAAGCATGTTTTGGAAGTATTGAGATTGAACCTCATCAATTGGACATTTTGAAGGACTCCACTTTATATATAGAGTTGGGAATGAAGAAAAAAACTATTAAAAAGGGCTGATACAGGTATTTTGTATCAATTAAAAATTTTATTTTAAGTATAGTGTTGGGAACTTTAATACAGTCCATTCTCCTTATAGTGAATGTGTCGGTGCGGCCGAAACCGTTCACTATAACCGGGATTCACTGTAAACGTTCTGAATTTCTATTGTATTGAGTAATATGTTCTGAAACAATCGTTCACTATAAGTGGAGATTCACTATAACGGGGTTAGACTGTATTCTCTTGAGAAAGTGGTTTAGAGCTCACAAGTTAATGAAGAAAAGTTAAATTTTCACTGAATAATATTTTCTTATGATTTCTATCTGGTACAAGTCTTATCAATAAATACTGTAAATACATATACGGTTGCCAACCAGCTCAAGTCCAATCCGGGAAAAAAATGATCAAATTTCTAATAATATATTTGAAAGAAATCAAAACTTATTTTTGAAAAGCATTTTACTGGTTCAAAATCTTTTTTTAGCGTTTTATCATTTAGTGCGTAATTTTTAAAAATACACTCCGATTTGGATCTCAATTTTCTAACAATTTATATTTAGAAACAAAATCAGCAAATTCATGACATGTCATTGAGAATGTTACTATTGTATATATTCCACAAATTAAATTAAAAAATTAAAAATTTACAACTGAAGAAAAAGTTGAAAATTAAATAAAGAAAGTTTATAAGAAAAAACTACATTTTCTTTGCAGAATAATTTCTATTTAATATTAACGTATATTTTACAAAAGAATACGCATTAGAAAGTAGGTGTTGTCGAGAGCTTGCAGTTTTGGATGTCTCATATATTTTTTTTAGGGAATCAGTTTCCGATTATTGACACTCATCACAGGCATTCAAGATTGTTCGGGAGCATTCAAGAGTATTGTCACCCGTAAATAAAAAATAAATTAAATTTTTTGCTTTCTTATCTTATACTACTATCGGTTTATTTTAAAATAAAATTTCTATGTATTAAAAATTCAATTTTACTAATTGATCTCCAAAGGGTTTAAAGAACTGATCTAAGTTTCTTCTTCATTTTCAGCCTCGATATAGAAAAATCAATAGAAAACTAGTTTTGATTAATAACTTGAGATGTTTTAGACGAATAATTAAATTGAGTTTAAGATAAGTTCCAGTTATATGAAGTTTGATTCAGTTTGAATTGGTTTCAGATATATAAAAGTTTCACTCTTAATAGAACCAGAAATTTTATGTTCTTGAAATGTTTTATGTTTTTATTAATTGGATCTAAAAACAGATTAAATTTTTCAGATTTTTTTGTTCATTTACATTAGATTTTTCATATCTATAAAATTGTAAAGAATTTAATACTTCTATTTTTCTCATCGTATGAGAGGAAAAATTAGTGCAAAAATTAGATGTTTTTAATATTTTTCTTTAATATAAGTAATAATTGATTATGAGTTGATCCAGATTTTGAACATGATATGCATTGTCTTTAAACTAACAATTAATTTAAATTATTTCAACTTTAAACCAGTTGTGAAACTCATTTTGAGTTTAAAAATTATTTCTTATTCACAGGAATTTTATATTTATTATTTTCAATCAAGCCTTAAATTTTTATCAAAACTTTGGACCACTTGAAGCAGAGGAATATAAAATGATTTACTTCTTCTTTGATTTTTCTTTTTCTTCGGCAAAACTCCTGAAAAATGTTTAGAAATAATTTTCTTGTAAACCATTTAATATTTTCCATAAATAGTGATTCAATGGTCAGAACAATACCTAATTTTAAACATTTATCGTTGTCTTCTCTATAGTCAGCACAAAGTGATCCTAAAACTCCTCCAGTCATAGCTCTTACGAGATTCTGTGCCTCTACTAATTCGTTGTCATTACAGTATTTCTTTCCACGTTCTTCAATACAAGTGAAGATTATCTGATATTTGCTTTGAAAAAGAGAAATCGGGATAAAAGTTATCAGTTTTTTCAGCCAATCAATAATTATAATTAAAAAGAGGAAAAATTTCAGTTCAAAATAAATATTTTGAAACTTCTAGAATTTTAAAATTGTCTTAGAGAATGCAAAATTTTAATTATTTTATAAATTCTGAGAAAATATTAAATTAGGGTTTCCAGTGAATTAGTACCACCCTTACTTGGAAGGCAGCGCACCTTTTATGGTGAAATCATATTTTCCACTCTTTTATCAGTAAATAGATATTGCCTTAATGACGAGCAACTATGAAAGCTGCCCGAAGCGAGTTTAGCATTTATCAAATGCTTTATATTTAAGAGTTGTCAAAAGGAAAAATTGAAAAAATTTAACAACAAATTGAGACAAAGGTTGAAAGGATATAAATTGTGTTAAAAGTTATGAACAACAGCTAATAAAAAGAATTAGTGATTGTAAAACTTGCGAAATAAAAGTTTTTATTATTACATTTTTAGAAAAAGATTTTCGCCTAACAAACGGATAAGATTTTTAAAGTTTTCAACTCATAGCGTGTAAGAAAACGAGCTTATAGTTAGTTTAGCACTTTCTCTCTATCCGTCTCTCCATTTGCCAATTTGTCTGTAGCCAACAATACTTTTATTTTTTCATAAAAAATCAGAATTTAAATACTATTGAAATTTAAAATTGTTGCAAAAATGATAAAACCATAGCTTTTAGGCTTTTTATCATTTAAATTGATATTTCGTTTACAACTACAATACGAGTTATAATACTGAATCGTGAGTCTGTCTTATTTTTATATTCTAGTACATTTTTTTTCTGAAAATTAACCATCAAAAACATTGATAAATATAACTAGTTATTTGCCATTCCATAAATGATATAAAAAATTGATGAATATTTTTAATTTAAATACAAAAATTTGATTAAACTTAATAATTTTTCAGTTTTAATCATGAACAAATATTTATGATTAAAAGAGATTCAATTATTGTGTAAAAAATTCTTATTAACCTTTCTAATTCCAGAGACTTTGAATTAGAAGATTCTTTTCCCAATTTGTAAACTTACCAACAAATAAATGGTATTTTCTTTTTATTGTCCGCATTACTTATTTCAAGCAAATGATCAATGAATTGAGCGTTACATTTATTAAACTGAGCGCTGGCTTTATTAGCACATGGCGCCACTTCTAGCAGATTCTTTCTTCGTCTGGAATTTTTTTTGCACAACTGTTGCACTTGATTCTTGATCTGATAGAATAATACAGAACTCACTTGTTTTGGCATATTTTTCAAACATGATTTTGTGTAGTTTTCCACTGAATTGATTAACTTAAATGTTTCCCTATTTATAAAAATTCGATAAAATACAAAAAACTGTTAAAATATTTATAAATAGTTCGGAAAAGTTTTCAATACTCACTCGCAATACTTAATAACTTGTATATTATTTTCAGGAAACTTTCTGCCGGACTGTCCGAGAGTTAATATTTTTGCTACGTTACTATCGGCTCTTCTGAGTGATTGACTATTGCATTGCAACTGACATAATATCAAATCAAAAGAAAAAACTTGTAAAAACACAAAAATTATAGATAATTTCATTTTTCTCATTTTATGAAAAAATATAGCTTTAAAGAAATGATTTTTCTCTCTTTTCTTGAGATGAAAAAGTAATGAATCTTTTATTGAAAGTTTTCATATATTTTTCAAAATAATATTATCCTCATTACTATCTGATGATATTAATTCGTTTCAGAAGATGTTTCATTATTTTAAAGAAAATCAAAGACATTGAATTCCTAGAAATTGATATTATAAAATAAAACATTAACCGCATTACTATCTTAAATATTTTTTTGAATGGAAATTAACTACAAGAACATAACTATTAAAAACAAAACTGATATAAAAATTTCAATGAAATATAAATGAGTCAATAGTTATAATGATTAGGATTTTTCAATAAATTGAAATTATTAATGAAAGTTTAATCAATATAAAAAATAAAGGTTTACATCGACAAAAGAGTTGGCTATTCTTCGAAATATATGAGATAAATAATGTTCATCTTAGATTAAAAAAATCTAATAAATTTGAATGTAAAATATAATTATGTCAGGGATTTGTTTGTTTTATTTCAAAGAAATTCCTTCATTGCTATTTCACATTTTCTTAAATATTTTTATTTAAATACTAGAAACGAATAAATTGGAATTAAATTTGAAATAAATTATTTATTACTGTACAATAGATGTTAAAGTTTTGAGGCTTTTAACCCAAATTAGTATTTATATAGGCCTAAGACCTGAGAATACGATACCTAATATTCAGTATTATAACTCAGTGATGGAATAGTTAATGAGTTATTAATTTAAATGATGGTATATATCGAGTGTAGGATCAACTGGTTAATGCTATCAAAATTCTTATTAAAGGTAACAGATGTCAAAAGTCAGTAAAAGCTAGTCTTTGAGCATAAAAGTTAAAAT
>JAQFZT010001069.1:0-17550 GCA_034696325.1 Camisiidae sp.
TAATTATTAAACTTTAGTCTTCATACTTACATCTCTGTTAATTAGAAATTTGTAGCTTATGTAGTTTTTTCAGAAATCAATAAAAAAAATTTGTCTCAATTTTTGTGCACCCGAGTATATTTGCATTTCCTATAAGATTTCATCTGATCAGTAATTCTTTGTTATTTTTCACATTATCTATTAACGAAAATTTAAAGCAATACATTGAATAAATGAAATGAATACATATTTCAACTAAAACTAAATTAATACTTGTTCTAATGCGTTCATCTGTCCATAAGTTTTCCATTACACAAAACTAAATAATTCATGGTTATATAAATTTCAAAAGATTGATTGTTATTGTTTATTGTGAATGCAAATATGTTGAAGCTTACAATAGATTATTTTGAGTAGAATTAAGTCTTTTTTCCTTTTAACCTGGATAGATTATAATATTAAAATATTTATATTAATTGGGGCACAATATAGGTTGAAAATTTCATAAAAACACTTCTGCGTGATATTTATTTCGTGTAATTTTTTTATGATTACGATTATTATTTTTATTTTTAATCAAAAATTGTTGAGTACGTTTTCGTATTGACAAACCAGAAATACGAGAATTCAATTCAATCTTTCTTCCCGTAAAACATTGAAATCGGAGATAATAATTAATACAATTTCGAAATCTAAAACAGAGAGAAAAATATAAGTAAAATTTTTAGAACATTGAGGAATGGTAAATGTATTTATTTGTTATTTAAAGTTTAAATTTTTTTTACCGAAATGAACACTATCTGAAATTCTTCTCGAAATTGTGACAATTTGTTTCATTAAACACTAATATATTATGAATAATATGATAGGATTTCTAAGAAATTGATTATAATTATCATTCCAAAAATTATAACTCATCAAAAACACTAAGTGTGGAATTTCTGGACTTGTGTGTGCTAAAGTTGATATATTATAAATATTTGATATGAGCACATTCCACAGCCAAACACGCCAATACGTGATACCCACCTACGCTAAACATTTTGAACATGTCATTTCAAATAATGAATATCTGTAAAACCATGTCTAAATTTTTAGAGATTTATTGGTAAATTATTTCACTTCAATTTGCTAAATTCCGCTTTAAATTTACTTTGTTCAATTTGTTATTCACGTTAGTTTAGAGAAAAATTACAAAACACGAATTTATTGTTAATTTCATATATCTGGATCTTACTGTGCTGGGCACAGCAATTCTATTAGAATTGGCACCAATTATTTCAAATTTTATTTGACGTTCAACTTCACCACTTTAATAATCGTGTTTATTTCTTACAAGATTATGGAATTGAGATCAGTTTATATTGAAATTAACATTTACAAAAAAAAATTTACTTTAAAATTTTATGTTAAAAAATCTAATTCCAACTTTTAAACACAGATTGTTCATAATTTTGCATCCTTGATTTACTGATAAAAGACTTATTTAAGCGCTTTATCAATCGAATATTTTACACACATATTAAAAGTTTAAATTAACCAATAAGTTACTTAAAAGGGAAAACAAGACACTCTAATGTCAGGTTTTAGGTCTTCTCCTTCACCCGGACATAGAGTGACCAGACCTCCCGGATTCCCCCGGATAATCCCGGAATTGACTAAATTTCTAGAATCATAGTGCTTGGTCCTCCCTTTGCATTTTCTCTAAAATATAAAATCTTCAAGAAGCATACTTTGGTTCCCCCTTTGATATTTCTGAAACTCCCGGGATCCTTTTGGCTAGATCTGGTCACACTATCCGGACACCATACTTCAAAATCAAACTGGTACAAGCCTGCATACTATACTTAAACGAACTTAGACACTTATGGTCATTTGTGTAATCCAAATCTTGAATTACTTACCGTTTGTTCATTATATATAATATAATCGGATCGAAGAGTGAATTAGCCATTGCAAACCAGTACATTGTTAAGTATATATGCTTTATTTGGTGGCTTTTTATTATATCTGGCCAAATATATATTGTAAGAAAATAGCTGCGATTGAGATGAAATAGATATAAATCATTACTTTGTGAAATGTTTAAGCTTTAAAATTTTATTGATATTCTCACACTAGTATAAAATTATAAATCAATATATTCTTACCTATGATATGGTAACCAACATATGCCAAACAATGAGATTACTAATTAATTAAAAATATACTCTAGTTATGATTGATGAATAATTACAAGTTGTACAGATTAAGTGTTCAGCAGGAAAAACATCAATTTTTTAAATTTTCTAATATATATTAGAACTACTGAATTATAGTATAAACTATAGTTAACTAATTCTCATGAATATATTAATCAATTCTTTCTCAACTACTTCACCAGTTGTATTCAAGAAACAAAACTATTGTCTTACAATTTTCATCATTAATTAAAGTAATTCGATGCTTTTTGCAACTAGAAATAGAAGGGATCTCTACAATAACTACAATTATAGATATGAGTTTACATAGATGAAGAATTTCTAAAATTTAAAATTAATTTATCATTGGATTAATATAAATAATACGAACGGAAAAGTTTGACAAATTAATATTTACTTGTTCAACAGAAACTGTATAAACAAACAGTTAGAAAGTTTGGCAAAATATTTTCTCAATTGGGAAATCACCGAATAAATTTTTCGCCAAAATATTTTCCCAAAATTTTCAAAAAGTTACAATCCTATGAATTGCTCTATTTTTGTTGCTATTTTGATTTGTTTCTGAAAAATGCGTTGACAGACTTGACTTATGATATATTTCTGAGACTAAATACTCTTTTCATACAGTGCTTATTAGATAAGCGCGGACATACAAAAAGTTATAGTGTAAACCTCTTAATATGGGCCAAAAAATTTCAAAATATCGGATACATCTAGTAATATATTTGAAATTAAATTTTCTTGAATTTCATTACAAGGCTTTGTTTTCAAGAATTGCCAACTCACCGAATAAACTAATACAATCATGCATATATCTGAATAGTTCAATGTCTCGGAAGATTAATTTCATATAATAATCTTTGAAGACATCAAAAAGAGGAAAGTAGCGGAGCTAGTCAGTTATTATACTAATACGTTGAAAAAAATGTTTTGTTAAATTAATTATAGTTTTTGATACTTATTTTAATATTAATTTAAAACTAATAAAAAACTCACCACAGAAAAGCATACAGACAACTTTTTGCTTGCTTCTTATCAATTCTTTTTGAACGTTTGAATTGAGAGGATTTTTTTGAGAATCGCATAAGACTCTTGCCATAAGAAAGTATGCGATTGCCATCGTCAGCATTGGTAAGATATAAGTCAATAGCAAAAATGCAATGTTGTATCTATAGTTCATCAATCATTTTATCAAGATCATTACAATATTTGAAACTACCAACTACAAAAACTTATTGATAAACTATAATTAGTAAAATTATAGGTACACTCAAAAAATAAAATCCATGCAATTGAACTCAATAGTCAGTTTGATAAGACTTATGAATCATAACTCATTATAACTTATAAGTAATTTAGTGTTCAAATAGTACAAATGTTCAAATGTGAAATATTTTAAATAATTATGAAGAGTTATAAGAAAATTGTTTATTAACAATAATAAGTTAATAGTATTCAAATATTAATTTCATTTAATTCAAATAAATATAAAAATCAAAACATGCTTTCAATGTTAGAGACAATGAATGACTTTCATCAAAACATAAAATGACTAATGAGTTTTTATAACTATTCACAAGTTTTTTGTGAGATTCAAATTGTGATAACCAGTGTTTTAGATATTTACAAGTCTTATCAAATTGACTATTGTGTTCAATTACATGGATTTTATTTTTTGACTGTACCTAATTGAAAGTCTTAACTGAAAAACTTATCTGATAAAATTGAAATTAAATTTGGAGTCAAGTTACAAAGCTTTGATTTTTTTTAACTCTTTTTACTAAATCTATATATGAATTTAAAGTAGACTCATCATTGAGTAATTAAAGCTTTAACTTTAAAATAAATTCTTAACTCAATTAAGTGAATCAAACATTTGAGTTTTTCAAAATATAGTCATAGTAAAATTAGAAAGGCTTAATGCCTAGACTGACTTATCATTAGAAAAAATGATATCATGGAATAGCCTTTTTTGAATCAAGTGAAGATTCGATAAAGATATAGTATGGCCTCGATTTAGTTTAGTTTAGTTTACCCGCATTTATTTGATTTTCTCGATTCAATTGATGGTTGTTTTCTAAAACACCATCAATTTCTATGGGCTAATAATGTTAAAGAGTTGAGATTTAATTGACTTTCATTTAGTTGATTCCTCAATTTAGTTGATAATTTTCTAAAATATGAATAGATTTGCCTCCATTTAGTTTAATAATTGTAATCTGTGAGATAATTTAAATAGGATTATAAAATATGAAAATTGAATTTCTATGGAAAAATAAAACACGTGTATTATCCTGGAATATTTATGCAATTTTTTAATTACATAAATGACTCTTAGAAGAAGGCATTAAACTAATTCAAAGACGAAGTATCGAATTATTCAATTAATTGATAAAAATACTCCTAATTCCTGATTTGAGAAATATTCAGATGAATTAAAAAAATTTTCAACAATTTTACAAATTCAATCTTAAAATAGCTCATTAATAAAGTTCCGACTCAATTTATTTTCGATTTTGTTGGTAATTTTTCAGAGAACCGAAAAGTCAACTAAATCTAGGCCAGACTGTATTTTTATTTATATTATATTAAACTGAATTTTCAATTTTGTTCCAAAAAAATTACTCTTAATGTCACTTCATTAAGAAAACTTATATAAATTCAATAATACGAAGTTTATTCAAATAATTTCATTTGATGATGATTTTTCATATCACTCATAAGAATTACAAAAATTAATTCAAAATCGCATGATTCTCAATTAATTAAAAATAGACTAAAAAATTCAAGAAATTGGAAATTTATCATTTCAATTTAAATATAATTAAACCTGTTTATTGAATGAGAGAATTATGTGATTATTATAATACTTACGCCAAATCAAACATTGATTGTCCGGCAAACCCATCGGGCCATTGAAGAAGACATAGCGTGCGTTCAGTATCTTTATTGTATGCAATGATAACAGTTTTTGAAAATAATAGAGTGGGAGTAGCGAAGAATGCAGAGCACAACCAAATTAATGTTATATTAATAAATGCTCTCTTTCTCGTCATATGAGGTTTTAATGGATGAACGATTGCTATATATCTGTTGAATAAGAGTTAATGATGTTACAAATTTGAAGAGTACTAAAAACTTTATTCAAGGATATATTAAACTTCTTTCACTCATTAAATTTCTTAAGGTTCCTTAAAGGCTAACAACTCAATCAAAAAAGTTTTAGTCAAATGCCAAACTTCAAAAAAGTCTATAATGAAAAGAATTACCTCTTTGAATGCATAGATTTCATAACCAGGCTTACCACTTATCCGGTTTTCGACCGGATGTCAAGTTTTAAGGTGTTCTATCCGGCTGATGGAAAAGACCTCAAACGGGATATTACAGTGTACGGTTTTCACTTAAAAGTAATTTTAAAAATCACTGATTCGGCTATTTTAGGTCTTCTGTCATGAATAAAAATTTTAATTTGATAAAAGTCTATTTCATGCACATATTTATTTTTGCCTCAATGTCAGATCCCTCTATTGACACTGTAGAGTTAAGTGGGTAGAAATGGTGGATATTGTCGAAAATTTTGGAATTAACTCAGATAAAGACATTTTATTTGATAGAGTTATTGCTTTGAATGAGTTTTTGGAACAAAGAAATTTTGGCTTTGAAGTTCACTATATGGAAGAATTATCACAATTTCTCAACTCATTATCTGCTCCAAACATATAATTAATTTTTGAGTTTGTTTTCTCAATTTATTCAAGTAATGCATATATTGAATGCATTTTCTGTATTATGAATAATCTGTGTTCTAAAGATAAGAGCGATTATTAAAAGCAAATCTTGCGTAAAAGTTTACTTCGATTTGAACTTCCCAATATCATGATTTTATAAAATTATATTATGCATTGTTACGTTCATAGTTGTTTAATTTTTTGAAATAGCATTTAAAACTATAGAGGGATGAGTAGAAATCGTTCCTTAATATTCAGTCAGTCACAGTATTTTATCTATAAATCTCTCAAACTTCATTAAATATGGATCATTTCATATGGAAACATTTGATTCGATCGAGTCATTATCAATGTTGTATTGACAATATTTCAACTCATATTCACAATTATTCTGTAAAATCTCTATAAGGCTCTTTTCTATTGCGATCTAAAATGTCTATTCAGGAAAAAAGAGTTTCAATCACAAAAAAAAATTTGGATATTAAAATAAATAGAAAACAAACTCCGTTGGGAACCATACTTACAAATCACTCAAGCCTTTTCTGGATTTTTAAAAAATTACTGCTAGATACAGGGTGTGAATAAATTGACTCTCCAAAAGAATTTAATTATAAATGGAATCAATAGATTCAACATAGGCTGACCAGACCTTCCGGAATTTCCAGGAAAATCCCGGAATCGACCTGTAAATACTTCCTCCCGGATGATGCCTTTCCTTGATATTCAGATATTCCGGAATTGAATTATTGTAAATTAGTTCTAAAAATTAGCTTAAATATCAAAATATCATTAGAGTAATAAAGCGAAAAGTTATAAATAACAAATAAAAAAGGAATGAAATCTCAAAAAATCTAATATCTGTTAACTTTAATTTGTAAATATTTATTGAATTTCAAGTAGTTGAGTACAGAATAAGTTTATGTACAAAAGTTAACATTTCAGAGAATAGTAAAGAATTTAAATTGTGTGTTTATTATAGCTGCAAAATCAGGCAAAAATATAATACGACCAAATACAAACATTCAATAACTTTTGGGTCGGTATAAATAAAATATTTTATGGTTATGGTATATAAAAGGCCAAAAATTTGAAATCCTACACATGCTAAGAGGGAAATAATTTATTTCAAAGATTACCAAACAATTGAGATTTCAAATGTAAAATCAAGTTACATGCCCCAATAGATTTGTTTAGATCTTTTTTAGCCCCAAAACAATGGTTAACCCTTTATTAAGCACCACAGACCTAAATTTTTTGTTACTGCACTGCTCCCAGAATTTCCCGGAAAATTTCCAACATTTTGTGTAAAATTCAAGGAATCACCTCACTTAGACCTGATCACACTAATTCAACATCACTAAAACCATTTCTGAATCCATTTCTGAAGTCATAAAAAGTTTGGTTTGAATGTAGTTTTCTGTCAATTGAGGAATAGTTTAGAAGTCTTATTATACAGTCAAAAAGACAGAATACACTTGAATTCAGGGAATAGTTTGTACGCCTGTACAACTGTATTTCATATTATCTATATAATAAAATCTTAACGTTTTCCATATAAATTTTTTTGTCCTCACTGCTTCTCCGGCTGTGGTCATCATAAAGAGGTCAGAGAGGTCTCATTTTAATCACTGTAGCTTCAAGCCTCTCCAAAAAATGGCCACAAATCTTAATTTTTAAATTTTAGGTCACATTTAACTCTTAAATATAGAATTGAAAAGTTATCGTTATTTTCATATTAATTAATTGAATTCACTTAAATTCACAGTCAATTGTTCATGTTTTAGTTTGTTTTATCAAAAGGGATGCATAGACAAACCTAACCAATATCATATTGAAAACAAGGATAACTTTTTGAGAATAAGTAATTTAAGAAATTGAAAACAGGGTTGTGTTAAGAACAAATGAATTAAGACAAAAAGAGTTTAGACGAAACAAAGTGTTGCATTTACTCTATTTTTAAAGATCTTAATCAAACATTTATAGAGCAGAATTCGTATTGAAGTCCTTGAATATTATGAGACACTTATAGATCAAATAAGATAGTGATTTTTTGAAAACATGATAAAAAGTGTCTCTTTTTTTATAAATAATGACTTAAAACTATACTAAATGCTGCAATTGCAACTGCAGTAGAAGAATTTTTTTCAGTACTTTTTCAGTACTCAAAATTTTTTGAGTTTCTCCATTCATATATTGATATTCTAATATAATCTACAAAGAAAAAAGGATTAGTCCATAAATTTGCATCGAAGAACTCATTGAAGAACTCATGGAAAAGTGGCTAAACATGTAACTAATTCTCGGTTTTACACTTGAAAATTTAATTATTTAAACTTCAATCCCTTGTGGGAGGCTTTGCTATAGCCCTCAGCCCCATAACTGGTTACGGCTGTGCTCGAGAGTCTTAACAAAAAATAGAATAGTTGAATGTGGTTACTTTCGCATTTATTTTCTAGACATAACCGAAATCTAAAACCAAAAATCTTAACCCCATTTTTAATTGAAAATACAAGCCTTTGACGAAAATATAATTACAATATAAGTTATTAATAACAAATGATAGTGAGATAGAGTTTCCAAAGTCAGTTGCAAAAAATGAGTGGAATGTAATGGAGATGAAGTTGATAATTGATTTTCTACTTGAAATATGATGATTTCTAAGGAGATGCCTATTGAAGAACAAATGCTATTATTATCTGCGTTCAAAAGAACACAACGCTTATTTCAGAAACGATAGAGAAAAGTTTCTGCAATTCAAGAATACTGTAATTTTTATAATCATTTAATCGATTAAAATAAGACAAAAATTATAAAGATTTGCCACAATAATTATGAACGAAAATTATCAGAAGCATTTATAATTCATGGTTATGACGAAACGTTATTAATTGATTAATGTTGACTATGGTAATAAATAATATTTGATCCTCTTTAATCAAAAAGCGTGCTTAAAATTAAGTCTTGATTGATGTCAATATAATTTAAAAGTTTATTTTATGACCATGATTTTCAAGTAACAAATGGGGGTTGGGGTATAAAACTCGAAAAAAGCAAGGGGGAAACAGGACAATTTTTTCATTTTCAAATTTTCTGGTGGAGGGCAAGCATACAGGGTGACAATAAAAGGACTTTAATAAAATATAAAGTTTTTATTCAGAAGCTGTTCAATATTTACTCAAAAAAAGTATTATAATCATCTGACCCCTGGCTGGGGTCAGATGAGGGGTTTTTCCTCTTGTTTTTTTAAAAATTTAAATGAAATATTTGAAAAAGTGTCAGATGTTGTAAGAGTAGTTAAAAATTTACGGTCTGACAAAAAACAAGGTGCAAATGTTGATCTTAGCAGAAATTCCCCCCCGGATTCAGATCTAGTCCAGTTGGCAACCGTAATCTAGAATCAATATGATTAACTTAATCTGCTTTTTTAGATTTATACCAACTTAATGAAAGTATAAAAATTTCAAAAAATTGAATATTTTGAAATATACATATCATAAAGCCATAATCGCAATACATATAATACTAGTGTTAGTCGATAGTCTTTGATTACTATTGTATAACATCTAAAATAAAGTAAAAATGATATAAAATACACAAATTGACAAGTTAGTTCCCAGTGGTAGTGGTTAGAGCATATGACGTGTAATCACACGACTCTTGGTTTGATTCGCGGAGCTACGGCTTTCTTTAAGATTTGTTTCATAGTGTTAAATGCCTATTAATTTCTATGCTCAAAAATATAAAGTGAAACAAAAACATAAAAAACTGAATATTTGAATAGAAATTTGAAAACTGGAAACTCCAGCCCGAAACTAACGGCTGCCAGATCTCAATGAATGAGCTGGCTGGAATAGTATTTTAAAATATGAATCAAGTGAAGTGCTTACTCAATCCTTTTCTACAAATTATTTCAAGGATTGATACTAGCTAGACCAGTATTAAAATAGGACGTCTGGCAGCGTAAGTGTTATTATTTAATTTGGTTAATTAGTTGCATATTGTATGAGTGTTGAGAATAAATGATTGAAAAAATAGCTATACGAAAAACTCTATGGGCCCGTACCTAAAATACCGATTTTTCGATATCGATATGTGAATTGATAATACTAATTGCAAAACAAGACTTCGTAATATTACTCTAGATTTAATCATTTTAAACTTGTTAATAAATAAATCATTCAAATATTATAACTTTCGGAAAGTGGTTATTATTATCTTTAATTATATAGGGTGATTTATTAGAATACGAGGATTTGAAACTTAAAATTTTTTTACTATTCAACCGAAAGTCAAAATTTTTACATCAAATTAACGAGAAATAATGAAATTTTCATTATCTGTTAAAAAATTGCCATTTTTGTCGATCCAAATACCTATTTGTCGACGCAAAGATTCATATATCATTTTCAATAAATTTTTACATTGCTATGACTTTGCGTTAAACTTACCACCTGTACAGGATCTTCCTGTATTGTACCGGAAATGGCTGCAAAATTTTTTCTTTACTTAGCTTTTTTCATGTTTATAAGAAAAATATACCTTTGGTTTCCCTTAAATATTTTTTTTTGTATACAGGAACTGCACCTAAAAAAGGTGGTAAGTCTACTTTGCGTGCAAATAGCAAGACTATGTTTCAAGTATAATAAGTGATTTTATATCAATCTTTGCTCCGATAAATTGATATCTGGATCTACAAGAATGGCCAATTTCTTGACAGATATTGAAAATTTCATTATTTTTCTTTAATTTGATGTATAATTTTTAATTATCGGTTAAATAATAAAAAAGTTATGAGTTTTAAATCCTCGTATTCTAATAAATCACTCTATATTAAAACCAAAATAATCTCTGACTCTGTTCAAATCTCAATGAAACTTCAGGTATTAAATCTACAGTCATTTTTTTTAAAGAACGTTATATGGAAAGAATTAAAAGCATAGCTATAGAATAACTATTCGGTTGTCAAAATGGAAACACTTCTTAAAATTTCAATAAATTCATAGATTGAAAATTCGACGTTTAAATACTTTCACAATTAAACACCTGTTATTTTCAAAACTATGATTAAGACAAGATAAAATGGTTTATTTTCGATTGACCAACAAATAGAAGACCAAAAACTAAAAGCCCAACAAACAAAAGCCCAAAAAATTTGTGTTAAAGTTACTATTGAGCAGCAATTCATTCAAGTAATGCTTAAATAGTATAGTTATTTTCACTATAGTTAAAACCAATTTATGAGACAAGAAATTTTATTAATAATTTTGTCAAAAAAAATGAATGCATTCTGAGAAAATAAGAAAAGATAAATATCTTATTAAAATGAAAGGTTTTCAGAGAATTCACTCATTCAAGAAACTGAAAACAGGTGTTTATTGAATTTTTTTTATGAATTATGAGATTGATTTGTTGGGCATTTATTTGTTGGGCATTTATTTGTTGGGCTTTTATTTGTTAGTCAATCGTGAGGACACTGATAAAACCTTTTATGTCAAGGCTATGTTTCCTAGAATAGTTTTAATTGACAAGTAGTATAAGTAGCGTTGTTAAATTTAATAAATTTTTTCCACAGTATTTTATTCAATATTGAATTTAAGAATTTATTTAAATGATTAAATTTAATATTAGATTTAAATATAGAGGAAAATATTAAAATTCAAAATAATTATCGAAAACATTAAATTTTCATAAATCTAGTGTCTTATATTCACCATAAATAACTGTGAAATATTGAATTCTGTTAAACTATTGTATAAAAATCTAGAATAACATTCAATCGATGATAATTTTTTTACTTTTTCATCAATTGATAGAAGTATCAAATTATTTATATCAAAAATTTAAAATTAATTTTCTATCGGAGGATTAAATAAAATAATGAATTTAATGTTAAATTAAATAACAAATTTAATTTTACATTTAATATAAATTTAATCATTTGCAACGCTAAGTATAAGAAAGAGAATGTAAATAACTATTTACTCGATGTTGATGTTAAATATAAAAGACAACATAAAATATTACTTCCAAAAAACACTCCATTTCATAAAATCTTAAGATTAATATTATAAGTCTTATTGAAGGCAAACAATTATTAAGTCATAAGTAGATAACGAATAATAAAAACTTAATATAAAGACATACCTGTCAACACTGGTTACTATAATAGTGAAAACTGATGAAGCGATCGTCAAATTAGTTATGAAATTATTAGTCACACAATAAAATGAGCCGAACGGCCAGTTGTCAGTTAACATAAAGACAAAATTGAAGGTTGCGTTCAATGTTATGGTCATTAAATCAGAAATTGTTAAGTTAAGCAAAAATATGTTAATCACTGTTCGCATTATTTTTTGTCTGAGAATTATCCAAATTATTAATAAATTACCGATAATTGCAAAGAAAACCATTGGAGTGAATATTAAAGACCAAATCCATATAATATATCCCTCATTCACATTCAGAGGCATCAAATCATCTCTTGTTAATGGCAATAACGTGTTCTTATGGAAAGCTCTTATTAGTTCTACTGATTTTTTGATTGTATTAAAAGTATGATTAAAACTTTTGATAAATAAGAGACATTGTCGAGTGTCGTTACTTTTTAGAGGATTCAAAATTATTTCGAGACAATATAAAGATAATTTTGTAGAATTCATTTCATTAAAGATGTTTTCATTATTAAATACTTGTAATAAATTTTGATTTTCCATTGTATTTAATGTTATTTATTTAATTCTCGAACAAAACTTAAATATATTTTCCTCTATATTTTCAAATGTTATTTTCTTTATTTACTTGAATGACAAAATTTTGCGAATGAAAAGTTTAATTTATGCACAAAAATCAACAGTAAATTATTTTCAGCACTTGAAATGAAATGTTTATTTGAGAGGACAGTTAGTTATACAACTAATTTACAGAGAGTTCTTCTTAGGGACAAAACAAAACTGTTGAACCATTAATACTCATAATTTTTTACAAAGCATTATTGATATAATATTTTTCAGCATTATTTATAACAAAAGTATAGAGCTTTAAAATGTGATGATTAGAACACAAATTTTTGAAAACTACAAATGATCAAAACTTCAGAAAAATTAATGTCTTATCTAAATGAAAGCTATATTTATCACGTTTTGAATACCAGTAAATAATATTTAGAGTCACTGATTGAAAAAAGATCTGACTTTTTCACTTCACTTTTGAGTTACACAACAAAGAAACTTTCATTTGAGTTGATAGTGTAACTACCAATGATTGTATCACTAGTCTTTTCATGAATATAGCTCTGAAAGTTTCCGATTTTGCGCTTTTAGAAATGATGAATATTTCAAACATAATAGTTCTTTAAATTTTCTCTTTATGTTTTATTGATTTTGAATAACTATTTACATTACTTTTTGATTATTAATCACTATATATTTTCAATTAATAATTTTGAAACTTATGAAGATTGAGTTGACCTCAAAATTTAATACTCGATTTTGAAAACAATACGAAAGAGATTCAAAAAAAAAAATTTTTAATTGTATGATTTATTAAATTGAAAATGAGAATATACTCTACCAGTGTAGCAAAGTTTTAAACAAAGTTTTCTTAGTTATAATAATAAAAATAAAAAAATTTTCACTCAACAAAATACTCAATTTTCCATCAGACCTTATATAACAGTTTTCGTCATCAGTTTCTGTGCAATGCTTAAATTGATTACATAATTAGCCCTCTCATTTTATTATCATTACTAACATAAGTCCAGTTAAGCTCTTATTTCTTGTAATAAATAAAGAATAATGATAAATTTTTAAAAATCTATGTTCAAGTATTTTTTCAAATGAATTAAACTTGATTTTATTGAGTTATTTAATAGATCTTACCTTACTAAGTCAAAAACCTTTCTACAAAAGTTCATAAAAAATGATTCAATAAGAGTTAATGTACTTATTTGAAAACTTATCAATTACAGTTTTTTAAATGTTTTCCAATGCTACGAAAAATAGATTAGAGAGTCTAATAATTTCTTATAACTTTATTCAAACTTACTTATCATTAGAAAAAATTTAGATATGAAGAAATTTCATTACTCATTCAGTAAAAATTATTTCTGGTATTAATAGCCAAAGAGATGGGAATTAATTATTTTATAAATAATGTGAGTTTATAAGGGTTTGACAACTCATTACCACTTTTTAATACAACTTTTGAGCTGTAGCAGGAATTGTAAACTATTTAGGCTCTAGATCTGAATGAGTTTTCATATAACTTTAGGCTTCAAAAATAGAGCATTCTTCTTCCAATAACTTCTTATTCAATCCTTGATATAGACTTACCACCTGTACAGGATTTTCCTGCATTAAAAGTATGAATGTTAGGTGAGCGCACACACTAACTAGTGATCACTTCTGTACTATAATTGTATCAACAGGTGTACAATTTTTGTAACAGAAACTTAAATAATGAATAAATATTTATGTGGGTATCTTTTGAGCTTCCAGAGCCACATATATTTTTGGACTCGTTTTCTATTATTCAATTCAATTCATTACTTTATTGATTTTTTCAATATTAAAGAGTCGTATTTCGTGTGAGTTATTTCATTTCAAGTTTAAATAAATTAAGGTATATTTGAATACATATTGTTATTTAAAACGTGAAGTTAGTCCATAAAATTAAATTTTCTAAAAATATGTATAAGGGTCCTATCTTTCATAATTTTTGTACAGGATTGGGAGAAAGGATAGGTGGTATGTCTACCTTGATATCATATCATTAAAATTTTGATAACATAGCTTCAAGTGATCATCATAACATTTTATCGCCTGTATTAAAGCTAAGGAAAAAGTTGTTTACTACGACTTATACAAATATGAAGCATTGATCTGAAGAGAAGCGCTAACAAAATGATTCGTTAGGTTTGATTCTTCTATTCAATGTGATCAAGAAGTTCTGGATAAATTCATAAAAGCTTAAGTCCACTAAATGTTATCAAATGATAGAAAAGAAACTAATAATTCTAAAGCAAAGAAAGTAAACTGAAACTTGAAATGCTTTCGTATTTCATTTAATAACAAAATGTGAATCCTCTTGAAAGATTAATATCTAACAAAGACACAATATAATCACTGGAGATTCAATTTTCGCGAGTTGTAAAAGTTAAGTGTAAGAACTGTAATGATGCTTAAAAGAGAAGAGAATGCTCAAAATTTTTGAACCCATCTCAATTCAATCTTATTCTTTCAGGAGCTTGAAGTTTAGTTTCAATTCCTACCCCATTTCCACTACCATCAGATCTAAATAAAATTATTTGAAAATGCAAAAGCATAAAAACAATATAAAAATTTCCTTAAGAGTTTTGTAATTTTAAAACACATTTCACACTTTATCACTTTATTTCTCACTTTTTCATATTTTTTGTTGAGATCCAAACGAGTGATCCAAAGTGTGGACATATGTTTGGGGTTCAACTGCTTCATCAGCACAATTTTATTTATTATATGTCAGGAGAGAAAATTGAGATCAATTATATAATTGCACTTTTGTATGAAATTGAGATATGAAAAAATAGACATGAAATCAATTTTGTTGGTTGTAATTTGAATAAAGTTTCAAACATGTATAATTTTCACTAATGATTAATAGATAATTCAATATTTTCAGTTTTGTAATACGGCTCTGTCACAAAATAATGTTAATCCTTCAAATAAATGCTATATTACATCAAATGTTGCAGGGAATGCATTCTTGCACAATATTTAGGTGTAATTCACTGAAACTTAGCATAACATTAGTTGATATAATCAATTATTGAACATTTATACAGTGCCGTAATCAAGAATTAAGGTCTGGGGGAGCTTATAATTTTTGGGCTTTCTATGAGACAATTTATGTCTGCTGGAACTAAAACTTAAGCTAATTCTCTTGAGAAATAAATATTTGAAGTTCTCTATGGGGGGGGGGGGGGTTTGTGCTATAGCACTCTTAGTCCTATAGCTGGCTACGGCCGTGCATAAACGTATAAAAGCATATTTATTTTTTCATTATAAATACAATTTAGTCAAATTCTGTAAAATGAATTATATTTTAATATTTGATTCTTAAGTTTAATCAGAAATGAGAAATGATTTGACCCAGGGTGTGGTCGAAATCTCAAAAATTCAAATTTAACCTAGGTGCTTAAAAACTATGCGGCTTTGAGAGAAAAATTTTCTCTGCCCATAATTCAATTATAACTCTCTTATAATCACTACTAATCTAAAATATTTTTAACAAAAAAATATATCAGTATTTGAATTAAACATTTAGATTGCTTTTGAAACACATGAAGAACTGTTACGCTGCCGTCCGCATGTGCGCCTTGAATTACGTTAGAATTATTGTTTTTTCTAATATTTTATTTAGAAAAACATGGAAGTTTAAGACAAGATGACATTATAAATAAAAATTTACAATAAATTTAAAACATTTAAACTAAAATGGTACCATTGGATCAAAATAGTTTTTAACTCTTAGGTCTCCTAAAATCGAATCATAGTAACTGAAAATAAATTTAACTTATATAATAAAAATTATAAGTAAAATACTAAATTTTCACATTATTTTCATTACATAATAATTCACAAAAAAAAAATACATAACTTGATAACAATTAAATAGGATAAAAAGCGCGGAAATCCGGTATTGAATAAATTACTGGATACGCTACTGCGTAAAAGAGCTAAATGCTCATATTTCTTAACTTTTTACTCAGTCAGTGTTTTTATGATTGAGCCACGTGTTGGCAAAAATTCCTTTAGTAGAATTTTAAGTTGACTTTTTATTCATTTCATTTTATTTTGTTCTTTAATTTCAGAGTTTTTTCACTTATTTCATTAAACCAAAGCTTCAAACAATTCATCACATATTCTATGACTGAATGACTCTATCTTTAAATACAACTCAATCCTATTATTAGTCATTAAGTCTTACTTATATTTATTACTCAATGGATACACTCGAGAATATCAAGTTTATGCTTACTTTCTGTATTTTTGAAATATAAGCAGGGTGACCACCTCTCCCGGAACGTCCGGGAGAATCCCGGAATCAAGGGTCGAACTCCCGGAGAGATTTTACTGATTTTTTACTTTTACATAGAGTCTCCCGGAACATAAATTGAGTTTTATCTCAAAAAGTGCTTACTCCCCACTTTTAAACAGGATCTCCCGGAACGGAATCTCCCGGAATGACATTTTTTGAGGTGGTCACCCTGAATATAAGCCTCTTTTCTACCATTTGATAACATTTTGTCAATTCACGATCTAATGAGTTTATCTGAAACTTCTTGATCACATCGAACAGAAGAATGAAACCTAACAAATCATTTTGTTAGCGCCTCTCTTTGGATCAATACTTTATCCTTGTATAAGTCGAAGAAAATAACTTATTCCATAACTTTAATTAGGGTGACCAGGATAAGTTTGAGCTAATGAAGGACAAAAAAGTGCAAAAGGGGGACCAAGGTATGTTTTTACCAAAACTTGAAAGGTAATATAAAAGTGCAAAGGGGGTACCAAAGTGTATTTTTTGCCAAAAATTGAAATGTAGTATAAAAGTACAAAGGGAACAAAGTATAAGCTATTTAAAAATTTGCAATATTTTTATTA
>JAQFZT010001070.1:0-17526 GCA_034696325.1 Camisiidae sp.
TATTAGGATATAAACCCAACTCTATCTTTCTTTATGTATATTTACTCATCTCTTCAAGTCAATAAAGGAAATGAGGTTAATTATATCAGACTCTTATGAAGTTTCTTATTCTCATATATAATTAATTGTGTTTCTTATAAAGTATAAGCTTGAAGTTAAATAGTATAATTCACTGATTGATTTGACTAAAGATTCTACCTATCATTTAATTCAATTTTTCAGAGTAACTCTAAATCACATTTAAATCATTTTTATCTGTCATATCTTTTGACTTAAACTCATTCATAAGTTTTATAGGTCTAAATATAAACATATTTCTGAAACGAAAAAAATGATGAAGAGATTAAAAAAGTTTGGACATGATATTATTATCAGTGGTCTTACATTATTCATATCTTGACTGATTTTTTTGACTGTTTGAAAGGTTTTGCTTTACTTTTTTGATTGTTTGAGTGTAAAAGTTACTTTCTATTTATACGAAAGGCACGGAAATAAATAAAAATCTTATTCAAGTAAATATCATTTAAAGTTACAATATTAATGCTATATGTCTTGTCACAACTGCTTCCGAAAATATGATATTAAAATTTGAATCAAAAAAGGAAGAATTCATACATAAATGCATTTCCCATATATGCTCTCTGTTTTGGAAAAATAGTCTTAACATATATGAGCCCAAAAAAGTAAACAAGTTATTTGACATATCAATCATTTAAAGTTATAAACTCAAGTCACACTTTCAAACTTTTATCTACTGATTATCTCTGAAAAATGATTGTTAAGAGTCAAAACTTTGTTCTAATCAGTATTTAATAAAAAATATATATTCAGATTGAGAAAATCTGAGAAAAAATTGAGAGATTAACAAAAATTTAGTGATTTAAAAGTTTTTCTCCAAATTTGATCGGTTACAAGAGTTTGGAATCCAATAAATTTTTGTGACTTGAGTTGATAACTTTGAATCATTGATATCTCAAATAACTTGCTTAACTGTCTCGCCAGAGAATACATGTATAGAATGATATTTTTTCCATTTTTGTGATGAAGCATTGATGTAATGATGCATTTTTATGTAAGTATATAACTCGAGAACCAAAAGTAGTTATGTTGGTATCGATGATTTCATTTCCTCGTCTCTATCTATCCCACAAATAACTTTTTTTGTTAGAATCCGGAAATTTCGAAAGTGGATCACAAATCATGAATGAGACAGAACTATATAACTGTATCAAATGAATGGAAACAAGGAGCTAGTGATTTAGTTTTAGTGGACATCTATAAATAAAGTGATGTTTACAGACAATAAATGAAAGCAAACTTAATGGAAGTCTACTCATTACTAATAGCAAAGTTTAACAATAAAATATAACTTATTTGTTGGGAGTGAGCCGTACATCGCTATAAATATAGTAACACTACATTCAAGATTAGTCTTTATTTTGTCTTAAGGCCTGTCTAAGACTTATTTAACGCTCACAACCATTCGTCAAATTTTTATATTATTAATTAAATCATTTTTTATAGTTTAAAGGATGTCAAATAATAAGGTTGTGGTATAGGGTTTTTTGACTAAAATCTTGTATATGGTCAACCCTATTACATCATTAACGTTGAAATATAAAATATATTAAAACAAATTATTATATAATTTAATTGTAAATGTTTAGATAGCTATCTGAGACCTGCACTTAAATATAATTACTTGCATTAAGCTTAAATTTCAAGGTTATCATCAAATTTAAGCTTATCTTTAAACTTAATGCACACATTCACTCAACTTATTTTTACTTTTCATAGCATTCTTTTAACTAAATTTTGTGCAAAATATTTTCAAACATATCGCTAATATTGTTTAATATTTTTTCGTTCATACAAACATATAATTAAGTATAATTGTTTGATTTTTTTTCAATTATTCTTTTCTAATAAATATTTTGGATTATTTAAAATATTGTTTTTTAAAACATAATTTATGTAATGCAACTGAATTTTTTAGTCTTTGCAACTCATATACCACAACCTTATTATTTGACATACTATATACATTGGATGCAGTTTTCAATCTTTAGATTCATAATATCTCATAATATCATCTCAATTGAAATTAATTAAATTGAAAATTCACTGAAATTAAGAATATTAGTTGATTGGAGTATTGGAAGAGTCATGAAATTTATATCAAATGAATAGATTATAGCTTTATAGATATTTGCCAATGGAGTGTATGGTTTAGATTGCAATCAAGCAATAATTTAGATTGAATTATTAAATAGATTGTCTAAAATGATTTCTTGAAAGTTAAAGCGAAATTTTTATACAATTTTTTGAGTTCTTGATAGATTGATTACAAAGAATGCCCTAAAATGAGTGGAACACAACGAACACTACTTTATTAGAATCTCATTTAGATTGTGTGCGAAACTGCAATGTGTTTTCGGCTCATGAAATATGTCTTTTTCGCTCACTTCTATTTCTGGTCTATCTCTAGCTTAATAATACAATAGGAATTTCTCCTATTTTTATACAAATTCTATGTACTGTTTATCTTCAAATGTATTATTTTAATTATAAATAGATCTCTTTTGAATAATGACTGCATCAAAATAATTAAAATAAAACTTTTGCTTATGTTATTAAATTCTAAACTACAAGATTCTCAAAAAAATTCGTTGATATTTTTGATAAATGGATTCTTAAGTCTCAAATTATTTATTTCAAGACTCAAGTCTCGAATATTTCTCGAATCTTTTCCAAAACATTAAAAACTGAATATATTTTTTAAAAAATTGTTGAGTTCTAAAAGTTGGCCACATTTACACTTGAAAAGCATTAGTTTTTAAATTCTGTAATTTCTATTCGAAAATAAAAGTTTATTGACTAAATTTAGTTTTAAAAATGTTGTGAAAGTTTTTTTTCTCAAACTTTTGAAAAGAAATAGATAAAAATCAAGTTATTTGGTTGAGTTGTTGATCAATTTTGTCTCAATCTTGTTATCATCAATTGCTCCACAAAAAGCTTCATTGAGTTGAAATTTAAATTTGATTATTAGCGGCATTTTGGATGAAAATTTTGGACTTGAGTATGGAATTTTGCATACAGTAGTAAATTAAATACCAAACTAGTAACAGATTTTTATTATACTTATCAAAATAAAATTTTGATTACTGTTGCAAAAGCTTCTTTTGACTACTTCCAAAGTATAGACTTATTGTGTGAAGTTTATGAAGATGTGAAAGTTTAAAAGATAGAAATCATATCCGGCTTATGTTTGTTTCAATCTAAACTTATTTGGCTTTTATTTGACCCCAAATACACTAATAAACAACGTATTAAGCTTTGCAGTGCAGACTCACACTTGGGTATTGACTGAAACAAAAGTGAGGTCCTGTGGCGATATCATTACCCAAAGACTTGCGGTCATTTTTCAAAAAGTCTTTTGCAATCTGCGTCATGTGCGCTGGAAGTGCTATGACTGAAGAAGAAAAATTGTTCACTTGGATTGAACAGAAAAATAAGAAAGTGTGAAACAAATCAACAAAATTGAGTTTTGGTTAACATTTATTTTTCAACTCTATCTTATAGAATAATATCGAAAAATTCAGGATTTTTTTAGCTTTTCAATCAATATTTGCTTTAAAAAAAATACTATGAATTGTTTGAATTGTTAAAAGATTATATAATCATAATAAATATTTAATGAAATATGATTCCAATTGTTCAACTGAAATCATTTGAATTGTTTCAAACCATTCATTAATAATCAATTTTAAACTAAAGCTTGAATTTTTCATAAATATGTATGTCTTTAATGCTGTTTAGATTTGCGGCTTTTCTATCAATAGTAAAGATGAAGTATTGTTTGATTTTTTATGGAGAATTAAGTCCTACTAAGTATTAATCATAATATACTTGACTTGGAAATTTTGTTTAATGAAACGCTAGCGAACCATCATTCTTGTAGAGTTATATAACTTATATAAAGTTATATAAATGATTCGTATGTGATATCTTTCTTTTCACTTGTTATTTATGACATTGTATCATAAGTATAAGGGATTGTGGATTTTTTATTGACTCTGAATCAGGTTTAAGAGCAACTGATGACCGTCTTATCGAGAAAGACTAGTCGCCCATTAGCTGATCAGTGAGAAACTTCTTCATTCAATACTTTCACCCAAATCATGCATTTCTACAAAATAAACACCAGAAGTTGTCATTTCTAAAAAATATTATGTTTATTTTCGATCATAAGAATTCAAGGACTATAAGAGAAAGTAATCACTCTAATAGCTTAGCATTTTGTTGCTTTTCGTGAAGCTTTGTTTTTAGTAAAAATTTGTAGAAAAATGAATTTCAAAATAAATGTATTTCGGAATCCTATTTTTGCCGAAATAGGCCAAACATAACACAACACAAAATCGATTTTCTCTATTCTCTATTACTGGTAAAAGAAAAATAGTATAGACTCGCAATAAAATATCCATTACTATACAATCAACAGCGATGTCATATTGAAGACTCTTCTTCTTTGCTTATTTTAACCTGAATTACCGGAACTAATCAAATGGTTTATACGATGAAAAAAAATAATTACAAACTAAACAGAATTCTCAATACTCTAATAAACAAAAAATGTTATTATTATCAATAAATGAAATAACGAATTTCGTAAGAACTGTAAGCACTAGAAGGAAAAGTTTTGTTTCTATTGCATTTTTGTCGCGAAATTGCTTTGTTTTTGCTCATTGTTTAGGATTAGATGAAATTCTGGATGAATTTTTTTCTCATAGGAACACAATAGAAAAGCTTATCTTATAATAAGTTTGGTTTTGTTTTTGGACAATTTTGTGCTTTTTAAATGGGCCCAAATTTTTGAGTTTGGCTTTATTTACTTTTCATAGATGTGATTTGACTTTATTTCTATTTTGAAACCTCTCTGAGGAATAAGCAGAAAATGCTTTTGATTTTAAGATTGGCCATTAAGTGCAAATGTATAATTCAAGTAATATAATAAAATAACTTCTTTCAAAGTTATACAACTTCTGGTGGATATTTTGAACAGTTATTTTTGTTTATGTTTTCAAGAATGCATTATGCCTTACATTGTATTTTGCATACTAAGAGGCTTTTAGAGAACTAAAATGCTTTTATATGTTGTGCAGAGCAATATACAGTCAAATTAAATATATTTATTATAATCAACTTTTATTACTTAATCAATAATTAACGCTTGAATAAGTTTATTACATAACAAACTACAAATAAGCCAATAAAATAAATATGAGTTCGCAAAAAGTTGCTATTCTTCTGCATATAATAATCTTAAATTCACTCTTAAGGCTGAATTGATTTTAAAAATTCAATTGAAAGAAGTTTGAGATAATAAAAGAAAGTAATATATTTTTTAATAGCATAGAGAACAATATTTATTATTGTGAACAAAACTTTATTAAAAGGACGAGCTGTCTCTCAATCTGATGAACTGATTGATGCAATAAAAAGAAACTTTTTATGAAATATTGGAAAAGCAATTTCAATATGATTGCGAAAAAACATATAAAATGGGCGTATTGTTAGTAATATACGGCACTATTAATGCAATTTTTCACAAAGTTAGGCACCATTTCTATATTGAAAATTATGTCTTTGACAGTTTCACGCATTCTCTAAATTTATAAAAATTCAAAGTTAGCTCATTAACACTGCAAATACTGTATCATTTCAATAAAGTCAAGACATTTTTCTGACTTTCAGATAATGAATTAAAGTTTTGCATTATCTTCAATACAAAAGTTTATGCATTTATGTTCAATTTACTTCATAATTAAGTCTAATATTACTTTTCCATATTTTTTCCAGTATTTAATATTCATTACAAAATATGAGTTGAATATTTAATGCATCATTAAATTGAGAACCAGTTAATCAATTGAAAAATATACTGTAAATCATCATTAAATTCGATGTGAGTTTCACTTTAGATACACTTTAGAATTGAATCAAATTTGAAAACTTTCAAGAAAAGAGCTTCAACTTTGTATAGGATATAAACTCGAAGAAACATTGTATTCTCATCACAATTAAGTGCAAATGATTCTTTCGAAAATTTGCTTTTTCTCTTTTTTTCTACACTAAATGTGCTGACTTTCACACTATAAAGTATAATATCTCTTCTGCCATTTGAGTAATCAAAGGAGTCAAACTAATGATGATTGCAAAGTGCATCAAAACAATGTTACTTTTTCTATCCAAATATTCAGCGAATGTTTTACTGAATAAAAAGTTAAGCAGAAAAGTAAAGATCTATGTTGTGACAAATGCTGATCTCCTGAGTTTATTGAACAAAAAGAATAAAAAAAGATGGAAAGCTTGATAAGTGTAGAAAATTGTATTGAAAGACTTTTGAATCTTCAAAACTCACGGTTGAAGAAAGTTCTTTCAACTTTCTAAAAACATGCTCAAATCGTTGTCGTTGTCTATTATTAAAAGAAGATTATTATTAAAGTCAAGTTTATGTTTCCTTTCTATCAAATGATGCAAATATATTATCTATTTTTCATTCACATATAAAGCTTATAGAAGTAATCATTATAATCATGTTTCACAGAATGGTTGAAGATTCCATTGAATTACCAATTTGTAAAAACTATTTTTTTTGGTGTTGAGTTTTGCTATTATTTTATAGAAAATAAATAAACGTAAGCCCAATGCGCGAAATAACAATTTATTACAACACATCTGTATTGTGCTATTTGTGTGTGTCGTTAGCCATGCAATAAAGTGTCATTTCGAGGACTGACCTAATGTGTGAAGTTTATTTCGCTCACAACTCATAATAAACATTTACTGCTAATATCTTTCATGAATAATATTTAGAAATCGTTCACGATAATCATGTCATTTCCCGAGAAACAACCCTTATTTCGGATTTATTGAAAAGTTTTTTTCATAAGAATAATAAAGTTTGAATTTTTCTTTTCATTTTTTGCTTCCTTTTGATTAATTTTTGTTGTATAAGTACACATTTGGGAAAAAATGTTAAAACTTTCAAATAGGCTTATCTCTAAATTAAAGTTTGGTAGAGAAAAGTCATACATTTATGAATCAAACTTGACCAGAAAAGATTTTTTTCCAAATTTGTACTGTAGAGCAGTGGTTCCCAACCTATTTCCCCTCGCGTACTACTTTCAATCAGATACAGTTACGGATAATATCCCTATTTATAATTAATTAAAATATATACTTGAGTGTAAGGCAGCTTTTTACATTATAAAAACTTTAAAATGTATTGCAATAAAGTATATATTTTAATAGATATTCCCGATTCATTAGCTCGTAACTGTACTTCTAGCTTACCAGTGGATATTTTTCAATGCTCATAATTTTACATTTTCGACCGTAAATCTTTGATTTTTACTATCTTAAGCGCACCAATTACTGGCACGGGTACGTACGGTCATTAAAAGAAGTATCGATGAACTTAAAATATATACTTTCATGTCTAACACGTTTGCAATAGAGTTTTGAATGGATTTGTATTGCAAATGAGTCTAACTCTTTTAAATTTAATCGATACTTCTTTTAATGACCGTACTGTACCACCGAGTGGAAACTGCTCAAGTAGAGTATAAGGTTTTGAAGTTTTTAAATCAAATTTATCAATGATTTATAACTTTGTTTATTAGGGTTTGCTAGTACTCAAGGATTCACTGCCACTTTCATATCAAGTCAAGTAACAAATTACCAATATCTCTATTTCTCAAGGAATAACAAGTTTCTATTCAGAATAACATTAAAAGTTTATCATCTGATCAGAGAAATAATTTGATCGTTGAATTTGTAAAAAATTTATATAAATTTTAACTTTAATTTCTAAGAATTTGTTGACTTAGTAAGAATTAGCTCAAGAAATTTTATATTGCTTACGAATTTTAGATAAAATTTTAAATATTATGATTAGAATTGTAACAATAAATAATTTCAAGTCAAATAAGTTTTTATTACCAAAATTTTATTTAAGTTTTTTAATGAAGAAAGTGGTGATTATCTAATGGATGCCTATGAACTTGACCCTGGATGGCATGGATGGCACCCTATATTTCTATTGATTTTCTCAAATCTAAAGATGAAGTGTTGATAAACTAATACTTGTTTTTTGAAGTTTTTCTTCTAGTGTTTTTATATACTTGGGATTGAGTCCTGTTTTGAAATTTTGCTGTAAGTGCTATTAAATTGTTTCACTCGATTTCACTTAAATTCAGACATAACTTTTTAGATCTAAACTGAACCGGAAAAGTATAATTAAAACATGAAACCTTTACCAAAGTGAAAGTACAGTACTGAAGGCATTATTTCTTTTCTATTGTAATTCTATTGTTATACTCTTTGACATTTTAAAAGAGCACACTATCACTACTTTATCTCTTATTTTTATTCTTTCTTTTCTATTCTTCACACAACTTGTGACACTTTGTGTCTTGAGTCGCATTGTATTATTGTCATCATTTTGATTATGCAAATGACGTTCTATTGTTATTTCAGTATTTGGGGTGACTTTTATTTGAATATTTTAATGGATATGTCTTTCAGATCGATCTTGTCTGATGTCAGTTTGTCTTATCGGGTCTTTCTTTGCATTTCTAATTCAAACTTTTAAATCAATTTTCTATTGAATTTTCTTCATCTAATAAATTATAATAACATTATACACAATTGAATATCAATAATGAAATTAATATTTTCAGTCGATTTTTCATAACTAATTACATTATTTTTTCATTTCTTTAGTATTACTCATGTATGAGTTACTTATGAAACTTGCTTTGAAAGTCTAGCTTTCATTAATCAAAATTCATAAGTATTTGAACGCAAGGATTTCAGAAATCAATTCGAAAAATAGTATTTGAAAAATCATTTGTTTCATTAGAAAATGAAATATTAATTCCTATAAATCTTGATTTTAAAAGCTTTACTTTAATAGCAAGACAACAAAGCATTAAATTATTACACATTTTCATGGAAATGTCATGATTTGCTGACTTATTTGAAACGCAGTTACATTCTCGAGAATATACTGCTTTCTTGTCGTTAAGGATTATAATAAAGATAAGCCTTCATATTCAGTAGGAATTGAAATGCCTTAAGTATGTCAGATGACTGCATCACAAATTCAACCTTTTCTTTGCTTTTAAATTGCATAAAAATATTTGCAAATATTGAGCAAATTTAATGGATGGAAAGCCTTGAGAAAGATAAGCAACTATTTATTCAGAATATTTACATTCTATAAAAAGTAAAAGCAGTTCACAAAACTATTCAGGTAAATGTCCAGCTTTATTGACAAATGACTCAAAATATGATTGCCTTACAATCAAAATACAGCATCAGATGGAATGTTTGCTCTGTCAATATTTTCATCAATTCAATTCTGAGTTTCACACCTAATTTCACATGAAATTTGGTTCTTTTCGTTTTCAAATTATTCTATAAAGACTCAGTAACAATGCTTATCAAGTGCGAGGTATCTAACAATCATTAGTTTTCGTTATTGTTATTTTTGTTATATATGTTTGAATCCCTTATGAAGACTCCAGAGAGAACCGAAAGCGCTCAGATCAACATTAGATAAATAAATATCAATTTTCACTGAGTATAAAGAGTTTAAACAAGTTTTTATTCAATCATTAGTGAAGTGATGATAACAAAATTCACGTATAGAAAGGAAAATCACAAGCATTTCGATATCTATATTCTAGTAAAGGGCTTCTCAAACGGCAGATCGTGGATGGAATCCATCTGCGATAACAAATTATTTTTATTAAGTTATTTTAACAAAAATTTTCCACAAGTTTATTACTCCAAAATATATTGAGCTTTTCACTACATTTTTTTTGGGTGAAATCTTTCAAAATTGAGGCTCGATTTTCTCATCACTATTCAATGTTGAAAAATATGAATCAGGTCAGAGAATATTTTTGACCCATAGAAACTGGACTGTGAGGCGAAAAAATTTGAGAACCCCTTTTTGTTAATAACTGAAAATTAGTGTATTATTTATTATACAGTATGTTCTCCTTATGCTTATTGTAAATTGAGACTCGTTTGTAGTAGTGGTCCATTTTTTCGGGAAATCAGATTCTCGAGTCTCGAAAATAATTTTCCTTCGAGTCTCGACTATTTTTCGAATTTTCTAAAACATTAAGAATTTAATTTTTTAGAGCATTAAATCATCCAATTCTTAATGTTTCGTTACATTTAAACCTGAAAAAATTTAAGTGCATGCGATGACTAATTAAAAATACGAGCTCAATGACTAATTATGGTTTAATAATTTCAAATTAAATTTTAAATATTCAAAAAATTTGATTTTGAGTTAATAATTTTTCTGAAATACCCTTTTAAAATTGATAGAAATCAATTTCGAGACTCAAAAGAGTCTTGAGGTTCCCTCGATCGAGACTCGAGACCCGAACCGACCACTAGTTTGTAGTGATGTAGTTTCTCATGAAATAGAAAATTTCTCAAATACTACTCGTTTGTAATTTTTATTTGAGACTAGAGAATGTGATCTGATGAAAGAGAGAGTGCTCGAAAATACTCACCACTACTTTTCACCATTTATGATAAAACTTAATCTTACTTCAGGGTAAGTATTAAATATCCGACTTGACAAAAATATGTCATCTTATTTCTATGTTATTTCATTGCTATCTGAAAATCTTGTTCAAGTGTTAACTTTAATTGACTTTAATTCATGAGAACAATCGCGAGCGTTATCTTCAATAATCGTAAAGAAAGCGAATAAACCAAAACTGAGAAACAACAAGTGGACAGATGGTATTGTATTTTAAAAATCTTTTTTATGACTGAAAAATGAATTAAAATATTTTAAATTAAAAAAGTAGTGATCATCTGAAAAATGAGAAAACATTTATCTGAAAAAATCATCCAATGATTCGATATAATAGTAAATCATGATTTTGTTGATGTGGTAAACATGTTGAGCATTATTAATATAATTAATCAAAAAAGGTGCCAACTATTCATTAACCACTAATAAATATGGCATTCATTAGTTTTGAGATATTAAATGTAAGGTTAGGTTTATTTCAATTTACATTTTCTGATTGCATTTTGACAATTGAAATTTCGTACTAAATAAACATTTAATAAATTATTGAAATTATATTCAGTTTGATTTCAATATTTATGGATTTTATATCTTGAAAAATATGTTGAAATTTATGTTATTTTGACATTAAGTTTGAAATCTGTTTATCTGTTTTGTAACAACAAAAAGGACGATAAACTAATGATCTTATTTTCCTGGGGATAAGATTTAGAAATTGGTGCACAAAACCAATCGTAAGCTTATAGACCGAAATGAAAACTTTTAACGTTTCCATAGCAAGGATACTAAATATAGCAAATCAGTCAAAGGAGGCAATACTACTATTCGTGATGTTAAGCTCATAGTCTGAGTCACGTTCTTAACTGAAGCTTATATGAAAAGGCGAAGAAATATCTTCAGATGTCAATTTTTCTGTTGACTTTTTGCTAAACATCATATCTTCTTTTCTGGTTCTCAAGAGTTTTTAGTCTGAATAACACAAATTCCATTTTTACATTCAACCAAACTTTATGTTTTTTTGTATTCATCTGAGATGCCGATTGTGTCCATCGCTTCTTTGAGGCACACTTTCATAAAATGATCCTAATTTTATAATGTATTTTTTCATACGTTTTCAGTGGATCAAAAATGTTTAAACATGAAAGTTTCAAACTTTTTTATGTTACAAACAATTTTCATGTTTAACATGCAATCGCATGAGTTAAAAGATTCAGACATTCATCAAATTTAGTTAATTTATCGAATATAAAGTTCATGTATTGAATTTTGGTGTTTTCGTCAAAACTAATGTCTGTCTTTTGAAACATTTCTCATTATAAGTCAGGAAAATAAGTAACTCATAAAATAGTTTTCCATTAATGTCTTGTGAGTTAAATATTGTTTTTAAACTTTTCCTCAATTTTCTGTAAGACAAGACATCAAAGCTTTGAGTTATAATATAAGGCTAATGAAAAGCCAAAAAAGTATAAGTCATAAAACATTTGAGTTGTTGAAATTGGTATCTGATTGAAAATTTTATTCAAAAACTTGAGTTCATGTTTGAACTTTAAAGTTGAGAAAAGAGAAAATAGATATGAATGACTATCAATTAGCTTTGAATCGTTGATTTTAATTAATTAATTGAGATTTGTTCTCATTAGTAAAGTTGAGATAATGAAAATCTCAAGTGAAAACATTCATTACTCAGATATAAATCTAAAATACAGTAAATATTTCTTGAGCCCTTTTCTTATTTGAAGACTTGAGAAACGGGCTTTTTATTTGACATGCTCAAATACTACTTAAAGTTTTGTCTAATTACAATGATACACCATTGAAATTATAATTTTCATATCAAAAATTATATGTTTATAGACAAATTTGTAAATTTTCTGGCAATGTTTTGAAGCTAATTATAGTAAAGCCTAAACCATTGTCATTAACAGTTATATCAGAGATTAAATAATGAATCGAAACGGAGTTATCTCAGCGCCTGTTCTATCAACTCATCAATTGTTTAGTCTAATGTTTAGTTGCGGCCAGAAATCAATTGATTTGATTTGCAGACAATTGTTTATGATAACAGAAAGTCCTAAATTTTTGATACAAAGAAACACATTTATTTTAAATATGAGAACTTAATTAAATTATTTTTTATTCACTGACACTGAATTTGAAGTTTTGTCCATCATTTCATGTGAGCTAATATTTAAAAATCGGAGTTTTGGTACATAATTATCAATATAATAACACAACACTAAATAACTCTTGTTTTTATATTCTTTCAATGAAGACTTGATGGCTCAGCACTTCTTTTGGAATAATTTTATTTTCGCGACACTTGGATTTAGTTGAGTTTCAGCCATTGAGAACGTAGATTAAAGATTTTTTCAGGAAATAATTAACTTCAGAGATATACAATTGAAGACATCGAAATCCTATAGTCATTTGTTTTATATGAGACCACAAAAACACATTTAAGTTAAGGTTAAAATGATTAATAGATACCACGCGCTTAATAAGTATTTTTATGACAACAATGACAACAACATTTCTGTCACTTACATATTGTTACTGTGAGATAAAGCCAATTACTATATGATTTTGATTTGCATTTTAAGCCCTGAAATTACAAAAGGCTCATAAAAATATTTATTTTAGGTTTATAAATTATACAAGTAAAAACTTTCATTGCTGTACACTTAATACACTGTACTGTACACTATAATATAGATTATAATCAAGTGTACAGGTCTAGAATTATAAATGATGCATAGCTACAGAAAATAAGTGAAGGCTGTTATGCTTAAGAGGTTGTTTTTTATATGATCTCCATATAACAACATGTGCATTTACTACAATAATGTTTGTTTTTATAGAAATTTAAATAAAATTATCAATTTTCTCTTAATTACATCCCTCCCACATCAGTTACTCCAGTTGCTATGCACTCTTTATCATTCTAGACCTGTACACTTGATTATAATCTATATTATAGTGTACAGACAAGAAATAAATTCCATATTCTTTACTGTTACTGTACAGTACAATAATGTTTTCACTTCAAATTTTCTTCATCTCATAAATAATTGATAGTTAATAGATTCAAAAACTAGTATCAGATACAAACTTGTTGTTGTTTTTGTTTGAAATAGTTTTTTAAAATCAAACATAGACTCAAGTTTTTATTCAAATAAGACTTGAGATAAATGTTTTAAAGCTATAGATAATTCTATATTTTCATTATACTTAAGCCTTTTTATGATTTCAAGACTTCAACATAAAGGGTAACTCAGAGTTAATAATAAATTTGTAATTATTGTTCCATTTATTCCATTCTCATGTGAACTGAGAAAATATGAAACTAATAGCACTCATATATCAATATCACGTTTTCACTCCTCTATACATCAAATTGATTTCCGGTTCGTAGACATTAAGACAGTTTTGTCCAGTATTTCTAGACATCCATTGAATTTTCGGCAGTGTTTTTGGTTGAATCCCAAATCAATCTGAAGAGTCCGAAGGGAAATAGCATAGAAGTAAGAATCGTATTAATAAAATATGAACGAATCAATTGGATTCGTTTTATTCCCTGCATTCCAATGCAACGGATTAGTCATTTAATGGATACACATTAATGTTTGAAGCGTCTCAGCTCAACCAATTCGGACGGCATTTCATTTAAAGCATAGAAATTTCCATTAAACCAATGAGATGTTGAATGTATTCAAATTTCTTCTATGATTAGGTCTCAAATGAATATTAGATTTTTGAGCATCTCTTAAAAATTCGCAATTTATTTATAGATCATGGAAATGACTTGTGTTTCAAAAGGATACAACAAATATGTTATTCGATGCACTCTTTTTACGAATAAATTGATTGGATATGTGATCTTAATGGGATGCATATTCTAGCCCTTCATCATTAGGGATGCAACCCATGGGAAAGTTTAATTCATTCAATTACAGATACGTTACATCAGTAGTATTATAACCTTTTAGCTATTTTCTAGTTTTTAATCATTTTCTCTTAAGGATTTTGCTTTAATGTAACAGAGCTTTCATATTTCCCATTTTTGTTCACCAAATTGTTCTATTTCTTTAGAATGTATGGCATCTCAACAAATTTTAAGTTTGAATTTTTTCTCTTATACTCTGAGGCTCAATAAAGAATAGACTCATGGCTTTTACATGTCCCTCAAATAATTTATTCAAATTTAGCCTTTCATATACCGTCGTTATTCTATATGAAATGAAATTCTTATTGAGGAATTTTTTGACTTATGCTCATTTATTTATTTCCATTAAATAATGCTTACAAATTGGAACCAAAAAACAAACAAAATCACGAAAAATAGAAAATATTTAACAAAAGATTCAGCTTTGTTGCAAATGAGGAATCTTAATTCAAGAAAGTTAGTTCACAGCGAGTTATTTATTAAATTTTTAACTCACTTATGAGATCATTAATTGCAAAGCAATCATAAATCAACATTAAATCATAGTTTATCGAATGTAATAAAAAAGCTTAAATTTTTTAACCAATTTCAACTGTTTCAACATTTCAAACCAAGCTTTTTCCAGAGCTTTAGACTCAACTTCATCACACTTATTACGTAATTATTTTTTTAAGTCGAAGAAGAAAATAGAGAATTACTTGAATGCGCAAATATTTAATGATTCAGTAAATGATAGTAACTTATAATTAGTGGATATTTGAAAAAAGCGTCTTTTTATGAACTTTTTCTCTTCTACTTTAATGTTCTGTGAAATTGAATTTTGTGATGGCCTCATGTGTCTCTTAATTGGTATAATTAATTTCTATTTGTTAATCAAAATATGAGATTATAAGGCTTATTCTACAAAAACAAAGCTCTATTACGTCAATAGCAAATAATTCATAAAAAATCTCGTTTAGATTCCCAAGAAATGAGATTTTGTAAACAGATTAACATAGAAAGTATGAAACAGACATGAAATGTCATGTTTAATAGGCATACATAAAGCGTTCAGATGTTTTTCCAGATGCTAAAAATTGGTCGAATCCTCTTTATAATATTGAATTTGATAAGATATTGTGTGATTCTATAGTGAACAGAAAGCACGAGTCTTTTACATTTTGGTTACGATTTATATCTCATCCTAAAATAAATCTCATCATTTTGAATGATAAAAGTTTGCACCTGTTTTTCACCGCAAAACAATTTCTCAAAGTGAAAGACAGAATCGATTTAAGATTTCTAACAAGATCGTCAGCCATTCCAAACGGATCAAGTCCTTTAGAGATATGCATGTTTTTGTTGACTGCAATTCTCGACAATTTTCTGCAGTGTTTTTAAAGACTCAAATCAACTAGTATGCGTTATAGACAATTCAAACCTTTTAATCATTTTATTATAAAATTAATTCAAATCAGATAATCTCAATATTGAATACGAATTTGTATTCATACTGTGTAGTAGAGAAGCAAAATGATCAGGATTTCATTTAATCGAAATTCATGCTGAAATTATCATTGAATATTTGGACGTTATTCCATTCCATAGGTGAACATTATCCATGAACTATTTCTAATGAAATTTTCATATTAAAACTGAATTACCATTCTTCACAATTATTTTGATTATTACCTGAACAATATATTTCAAATTGAGACTGTATTATTGAGTCGTACTTTAAAAGGTCCCTTAACTACTCTTTAAATAAAACTTCTTAAAAAAGCCGATTCAAAATTTGAGGTCCAAATATAAGTTTATCAAATTATGATATTAAAATATACCTCTACTAAACTGTATTTCACATGAAAATTTTGAAATTCTCTAATCATTTATGTATTTATAATTGAAATAGATTTTTAAATTTATTTGTGTTGAATTTGATAAATATTGTGAATAGTTAAGAATACTTTGTTTTTAATATGAAAATGTTATCTCTGGCACGAACTGTCAAAAGCTTTTCTCGCGTATAAATTTGTTGTATTATGAGTAGAGAGAACAGCAATTACAATGATTTATATACTGCATGTCGTTTATGATATTACGATGAAATAGTTGTTTCACTTTCTTTGCATGTAATTATTAAATCATTGTAATCATTGTTCATATAATATACTAAAATGAATTACTGCACAGATAATGTAACCTAAAGTTTTAACTATAAAAACATGATACCAATCAAATTTGAATATTCTTTTGAGTGACTCAAGGATTAAAATACATCGAAAGTTATTTATCTTATAAACTCATTGAGCCAATTGAGGAAAGTGCAGATGAAACCATTTTCCAGACTTTGAGTTTTATCGATGAAATTAAGTAGAGTAACGAAGAGCTTGATGTCCGTCATTTCATGGCATGTACAACGAAGGAATGAACTCATAATGATTTATTACTTGAACGCCTAATATAGAAAAACCCATTTTACAAATAGAGTGTGTTTAAGCAAACCCTGGAATCATTTATTGATGATTAAATATTTTTTATTAATTAAGGTTAATAAGTATTTTGAATTAGGCTTTCGATTGCATATGAACGGAATGTCTGAACCACACCATATTCACCTAACATAACATTAACTCTTTAGTTTTAATTCATAAAAAATTTCTATCAATCGCTCATCACTTTAAGGATGAGATTCAGTTTATTTTAAGGTTAACGCAAGAAAAATCACGTCTCAAATGTTTTGTTTCCTAGTTTTGACTTTTTTGGCCTCCGGTTTAAAGCGTTTTCGGCTCTCCTGCCACCGGCTACAAGTCGTACCCCATCTCAGTTTATAAATTTAAGAACGAACTCAACTTAATAATATTACTTTCATTGAATTTTTCGAAGTTTATAAACTTACTGTACAGAAGTTTTCATATGTGTATTCCAATTGATCTCTTAGTAAATGAGATAAGAATTAGAATACTTTGATATC
>JAQFZT010001071.1:0-17521 GCA_034696325.1 Camisiidae sp.
ATATTGTAGTCGCTGAGAGTTCGGCCGTCTTCGAGTTGCTTACCGGCGAAGATAAGGCGCTGTTGATCCGGAGGAATTCCCTCTTTGTCCTGAATCTTAGCCTTAACGTTTTCAATAGTATCTGAGGGCTCGACCTCTAGAGTGATGGTCTTTCCGGTCAATGTTTTGACGAATATTTGCATTCCTCCTCTCAAACGGAGCACCAAATGAAGTGTTGACTCCTTTTGAATGTTGTAATCAGAGAGAGTTCGGCCGTCTTCTAGTTGTTTACCGGCGAAGATAAGGCGCTGTTGATCGGGAGGAATACCTTCTTTGTCCTGTATCTTAGCCTTAACGTTCTCAATGGTATCTGAAGGCTCCACCTCTAAAGTGATGGTCTTTCCTGTCAATGTCTTCACGAAGATCTGCATTTTGTTCTGAAATTTACAGTTTAATTGATTAGTAAAACTATTGATGAAAATATGATTGAATAATAGTCTAAACATTGAAAATGGAAACTAAAGTACGCATTATTTTTACTTTATTGGAGTCAATGTTTGGGCGTTGGCTCCCATTCATTGTTTCATTTCAATTAAATTACTTTAAATTATCTTAAATTTAATCATTTATTATCAAAATATCTAAAATACCTTTTCAATCAACAATTAATTCAATCACAACTTCAATAAAATTCAAATAAGTTTAGCGACAATTGCTATTAAAAGCTTTGAGTAATGTTTGAAACAGTTTTTACTTCACGTAATAAACTCAGTATAAAGTGAAATGTTATCGACTCTTATTTATATAGTTTAATGAGAGCTCTTCTCTCATTGGTTGTAATGTTTTGAGTGACGTGTAGTTATTTCGAGAACATTTCAATGCAATTCTTTCTCATGTATGAATCATGTGATGAGTCCTATGACTGACACTGCAATGAACTGCTATTGAATATTTGAGTACTTCTACACTTTAACTGCAAGTTATTATGCATTTTAATAGATTTGATGTTAAGGGGTGTTAAGGGGTTAACGATCACTAACTTTATTATGATATTTAATATTAGACAACTCATAGATAAGGCTTTTCTTTCAAACACAACTTTATAAATCAGTTAATATTTTATAGCATTTGATTCAAACATGAGTCAAGTGATTAATTTGTTTTTCGGTTAATTCTTGGCTTTCGAAGAATTTTAAAAATAGAATTTTAGTCTTTGTTTTATAAATAACTTTTTCTGCAATTTAAAGGTTGCGATCAATTAATGAGAAATTGGTTTAGTTTTTAAATATTTAGTTCAAACGAGTTTTAATGATTTGCAAAAACTTCGCATTTCGTGAATTAATTTACATTTTCGTAACAAATTTAACAATAAAATGATGGTATTATTTAAATATAATTGAATTGTATGAAAACTATAGTATAATTTACTAAATATTACATTAAAATATTCATAATTAAGATTTCATTCATTCATTTCATTCATAACTAACTTAAAGTCTTATCCAATACTTATTGATTGAATGCATGAAAAGCCAAAACTTTATAAAACTAACCAAACATTGAGTCAATTTATACTGAAATGAAAAGTCAGTTTATCATTACATTTATATTAAAATATTTATTTTGATATTTAATATCAATATTTTCTACTAAAGGAACTATAAATGAATGGCAATTCAAACGATTTGTAATAAATAGATGAAAAACTACAATATATTCATAATTACTATAAATAGTTTTCTATAAATAAAGTCTAAATTGAATCAAATCCTGATTTCTTCGTCAACAGTCAAACCATTATCAATATTTTCATGATTGGGTGAAACAGTTTGCGAAGAATTCAATGGTGATAATGATTGGAAACATGATGACATTGAAGTGGAATGAGTTGGAAGTGTTGAAGGAGAAGAATGTGATACTATATGAGACATATGAACAGGTAAGTGATGGTGATGTGAGCTTTTATGATGATTTTGATGATGATTTGATGAGGAAGCTGTTGATGAGCTTCTTGTAGACCCGTTTTCTGCCACCATTTGTGCCTCAATTGTAGAGATATCTTGTTCTCCATTCGTTGCCTTAAGTCTTGCAATTTCAGCGAAGACAGAGGCCAAAGGTTGATACTTAGGTCCCCAATGCTGTAAATAATCCCAATTGTATGAACCGCTTAACTCTTCTTCACTGTGAACAATAGAGCTCAAAGAGCCGCACATTGAGGGCCATTCATCTGGTTGTGTCTGAGGTATAGCCCTATTCTGTCTCTGTTGTCCTCTAACACTGTGAAATCGGGGAGAATTAATATTTCCCAACTCATCCAATACTACATCATCTTCTTCTTCGTCCTCTAAAGCTATAGACGACTCTTCTTGTTCGTCTTCGTGATGATTAATCACTCCAAGTCTTGCTAAGTATTCAGCAGTAGTGGTAATGTCTTCATTAGACTCGTCTCCGTCCCCGTAATAGTTTCCGTTCTCATTAATCATACGGATCTCTTCGTCCACATCATCCAAATCTGCCTCAACTTCGTCCTCATCTTCAGCAGACCCGCGACCACTTGAGGCCGAATGTCCTTCAGCACTGCCGAGAACTGCTGATGAAGAAAGGGTCACATCATTATAACACGGAGGCGCTGGTGGGGCCGACCCGTAATGTGAAGTGTGGTGCGAATGATAGGTTGATAGATTGGCGTCTGTGCCGCCCACTGGACCTATTTTTCGAAGAAGTGAACCGATGTTATGCGATGTCATATGCCTTACATGACCAGACATTAGTTGTTGTTGATGTTGATGTTGATGAAGACGTATCACAATAATACTCACTAATAATACTACTGTTATTAGCATTAAAAGAACGATTAAGAACAATATCCAACCCGGAAGTGATGTTGCATTCGGTGCCGCTGTGTTTGAACTGTCCTCAGCTTTAATCACTCCACTTATATCTGGATTATCATTAATGATTGAAAGGTTTATCTCAACCACTGTTAAGGCATTTAAAGAATGAGGTCTTCCAGAAGTGGCAGAAATGATGAGAGAGAAATGCCTCTGAAAGTCAAGACCTGTTGTTGACATATATATCATGCCTGAACTGGAATTCACACTGAAGTAATCGATTGTGTTTGTGGGGGAAGAACTGCGTAATGTGTAAATAACTTGACCATCAGGTCCGGAGTCGGCATCGCTGGCCAACACTTGACCGACTTTGACTTGTGAGACACCATTACTTGTTATAACTTTGAATTCATACGATTCACTTGTGAAACGAGGCGAGTATTCATCGACTGAACCGATTTGTATTTCCAATAAAGTTTCAATTGAGTTGCACTGCAAAGATCCTATCCCTGTATCGATTGCCCGAACTATCAATTTATAAACAGGTGGAGAAAATTCAATACTTTCATAATCGATCAGATCATTCGTTACTAAATATCCACTTTTATAATCATATACAAAAGGACTCATGGCGTCAATCAATTTGATTATAGTATAGTTTAACTTGTCGTTATCCAAATCAAACGCATCCAATTTGATAACTTTGCTGCCGATCACAACGTTTTCATCAACAATTGTTTTATAATGAGGTATTGGAAACTTAGGGCAGTGTTCGTTCATATTAATTAAGTTTATGTTAACGATCGAAAATGAAGTCATCACTTGTGAATCAGGTAATGTCACTTCAGCCACAACTCCTAATCGATAATTATTAACACTTTCGTAATTGATTTTGTCGTTCACATAAATAATACCATTCGTTTCATCTATTCTGAAATGTGATAATTCGTTTCCACTAAATATTTGATACTTTACTTGTTCTGTAGTTGACAATGGCTTCAAAGTTTGTACTTCGCTTCCAATCGGTTCGTTTTCATTCAATTCTACATCAAAAATAGTTGATTTGAATGGGTTGTGACTGCTTTTGTCTTCTGAAGTACTTTTAATTTTGATGTTCACTAAAATGGAGTTGTTTTGATTTTCATTAATTGGCGTAATCCGTAAATTATATTCTTCTTTGAGTGGTTTCTTAGTCAATACTAATTCATTTCCGCGTAAAATTACAAAGTTTTTATTAGGATTGCCTCCAGTTATAGCGTAATTTCCATTTCTTTTCGGTAACTTCAATGTTGTGGTTCCGATTTGACTGATATCGGCTTCAATGTTGAAAGTTTTATCTCTTTTGTTGTCATAATTATTAGTTCCAAGAACTCTAATGACAACTGACGCCTGACTCTGCAGATCATTACCCGAATACTTTGCATAAACCGTTAGATGAAAGAGTTTAGAATTTCTAAGCTTTAGTGTCTTATTATTGTAAATGATTCCTCTGTATTGATCGATATAAAATCCACTTTTTCCCGACTCGAGTCCGAATGAATAAACTATTTTCTTGTTGATTAGTTTATTTTCATGTACTGTAACGCGAAATATCTCACAATTCGTGAGGTGTGAAATCGAATTATTTTCTTCAGGATTGATTTGGACATAAAAGTTACTATTATTTGTAAAAACAGGTGTTTGTAAAGTAGCACTTCTTTTAACTTTGATTAATACTTGAGTTTCTACGGTATGTAATTTATCACTTGAAGCAATATTAAGAAAGAATTGATTCGTGAGATTTTGGAATTTTCTTGAATTGATATCACTTAAGGGAGCCTTTAGTGTGATTTTGCCTGTATAGAGACCGATATCAAAGAGATCGTCACTTTCAGACAATTGATTTGTGCGCTGTTCGTAATAAGTCAACATCGGAAAGGTGTCGACATCATTAGCAGTTAGTGTTGATATGATTGATCCAACTTCTACTTCTTCACTAATGCTAATTTCTTGATATGGAGGAAATACGGGCACGTTATCGTTAACTGCAAATAAACATTACATATAATATCAAATCATTAAGACATCAATTCTTTGATCATACCGTCGACCACTATTATCTCTAAAGTGCAATGAGACGAAAGTTGAAAATTCGAAGGAGATTCTGAAGTCCGCGACCCCTCACCATTCTGTGCATCATTTGCCACAATCTTCAATAAATAGTGATCTCTTATTTCTCGATCTAATACTATATTTGTGCGAATAGTTCCACTTCCGGGCGGATCAATAACGAAGGCGTTGTCGTGATTGCCTTCTAAAATATGATAAGTAAGACCTGGTTTGTGTCTATCTCTAATTTCTTTGATATTATCGATGTCTAATGCACTTATTTGTGCCACAAAAGATCCGGTCAGCTCTCCTTCTTTAATAGATGAAATGTAATGTTTTTGTGTGAATTTGGGTGCGTTGTCATCAACTATAAGTGGAAAATAAATTTATATAAATTCTGAAAACTATCTCATAAAAATCAAGTTCTTCCTCACCATTGAGTAATTCAATGGTAACATTGAAATAAAGGCCTTCAATAGAACTGTGAGGCTTTCGCGCGAAAATGATTAACTCTATCAATGATGGATTGGTTTCATAATCAAGTGGCTCTTGTAACGTAATTACACCAGTATTTTGATCGAGACTAAAGTAGCTGTAATTAACTGTTGAATAAGCGAAATAATAGATATATTTTTGGTGAAATAGTCTAGATTTGATTCCCAGATTTATTATTTCAGTTCCGATCGGCATATTTTCATTGAATTCAACTTTAAAAGGTGTTATATTAACTTTTTTGCGATCATCAATTCCACCAATAAATACTTGTAATAGTGAACGGGTAGCCAATAAACTATTAGTACCTCTCGACACCTCTATAATAGCTTCATAATAATTATAATTAAGCGGACGCTTTACTACTATTGCACCACTTTGTGAATGAATGTTGAAATAATCCATAAATGAATGATATCCGTCGCCATTGTTCACTACTCTGAATATAAAATTATCACTTTGTGTCGATGATTGACTATTTGCCAATTCAATGATTCCGATTTCATTCCCTACTCGAAAATCCTCTTTAAAGCCTTCAACTGATATTATGTACGGATAACTTTTCAGTTTCGTCATTAAGTTATTCAAATTGTTGAGAAGCGTTACGTGAACAGTGGCTCTAGAAGTGTGTGAGGCATAGGCAGCACTTCCAACTTCTACAGCCAATACATCGAAGTTAAATACATTTGAATGTGTACTTTCTTGTAAGAAAGTTAGTGATGGGGTGTGTGTTGTTATTTCTCCACTTTTGGAATCAATGTGAAAATAACTGGAGAATTGATTTGTTGTATTAATAGAGTAAAGAACTGCATCTCCATCTGAATCAATAGCTCTAACAGTGACCACATGAGTATTGCCACCAATTGTGTTATCAATAATTGCATAATAGTTTGTTCTGTCGAATACCGGCGCGTTATCGTTCACTAAACAAATCATTATAATTATATATTTTTAATTAAGCCCACTCTCAAGCTTACCGTCCATTAGTTCCACAGTAATATTACTCGTCGATGAATATAGTGAATCACTCACTTCTATTACTAATTGATAAATATTCTGTTTTTCTCTATCTAGTGCTGCATTTGTACTCAATTCTCCTCTTTGAGTGTGTAGTGAGAACTTGTTGGCCATATTTCCAGATATTATTCTATAATGCAGTCCAATCTTAGAAGCGCGCAATCCGTGCAAATCTTTATCTATGGCAACAATGGTGTGAAACAATGTTCCCGGAGATATGCTTTCAGGTATTTTTATCTCGTAATTCGTGTTTATAAAGTAAGGAATGTTATCGTTCACATCAATAAGCTGTCAAAAAGTAATAATAAATTTAGATAAATTAGTGGATTTAGAAGAAGAAGTAGAAGAAACTCACTTTTATATGTGCATACGTCAGAGCAAAATGCTTGAAGTCTTCATCGAAAGCATAAATAGGAATATCGAAGGACTCGTATTGTTCTCTATCTAATGATTTAATAAGTTTCAACTCTCCGTTCCGCTTATTTAGGCTAAAATAGTTGGAATATTGATAGCCTTCAGGTATTAAATAAGTCAAATTGGAAATTCCAGAATCATCGCTATCTTTTGCTTCCACTTGAAGTAGTAAAACATTAATATTGACATTTTCCATGACTTCTTTTTCATAAGATTTGCGAACAAATACAGGCGCCTCATCGTTACAGTTCAATATTCTATAACAGGATAAAAAAAATTTGGACATAAGATTAAGTTAAATAGTTATAAAAGTATAAAATAATCACTTTATAGTAATAGTAGCGGAGACACTAATGAGAGGCCCTTTCAGGTCATGAACTATAGCTGTTATATTAATTTTATATTCTTGTTTGTGTTCCCAATCGAACTCACGGTTCAGTGAAAGGAATCCAGTTTCAGGATTCAAATTAAAATCTGCTTCACTATTGATGTTATTATAATTGTTTAATTGATATTTAATGATGAAATCTTCATGACTGACATTAATTCTCGCCTGTAGTATATTTGAGCCAACTTTACAACAGTCTTCATCAATCTCTAAGTATTTATCATTAATGAATCCAATATTTCCTATTCTTTTATCCGAACTAAACATCCGAACTCTCACAGGAATGCTTTGGTAAATAAGTTCTCCCTTTTTGGCCAATAAAGTCAAAACAAATTCTTCGTGTAGAAACTTATGTATCATTGACTGATCAAATGGTCGAAATTGAAGAATATTTCCATTTATGGAAAATAATCTTTTCAAGACTTCTTCTTGTATTAAAGGACTTGTTATTTCATATTTAATGTGATCACAATTGGTTCCGTTCAGATGTAAGACATCGGTTATGCGTCGATATCTGTTTATATCGTTGAGTGGAATCTTTATTTCATATAAATCCCGATTTGGTTGCATTGGAAAAGGATTACAATCACTTTCATTGTCTAAAATATTTACATTAATTTTAATATATTGTTTGCATAGCTTTGTTCCTCGAATAACAGATTCGTTGTCGAGTAGTGCGAGAGAGCATTGGCCCCAATCAACGCATACAACTAAACTATATTTGTTGTTCATTTCATAGTCTAGTTTATTGGAAACAATTAATTTGACATTATGTCCGCTATGGCTGTCTAACAGAAACGGCAAATTCTCATTAGAGGGAGTGTTATAATAACTAGAGAATCCATTGAGACAATTGCCATGATTAGTACTAGTTTTTGGCGCTTCCAATGAAAATGATCCCACTTCTTGTCCTATCATTACTGTTTCCATCACTTTAATTGTATGAATATCTGCTGTTTCATAATTAAAATTTTGTGTTTTCTTTTGTACCACATCTATATTCAGAATTTTGACTTTTGACTTTTTCCCTCCGCCATCGATAGCCATTAGCGAAATCTTATGCGATACTATTTCTTTTATAGTGGTTTTTGTGGTAATAGTTCCAGTGATTCTATCGATTTCGAATATATTGTGCTCATCAACAAATGAATAATAAACAGTTCCATTTTGTTCAAAGTCTGGATCATAAGCTTTAACAGTAGTGACAATCGCACCGCTCGCACATCCAAGAGGTACTGTCACGGGTTTTATGTCATCAGTCAATTCAAAAGTCGGTCGATTATCATTTACGTCCAATACATTTATAGTAACTATTGCTTTATCTTCACTATAAAGGGGTTGAGGTGTTCCCTGATCTCGAACTTCAACATTGAATTCATATTTGTCTTTTAGCTCTCTATCAATAGTAGACTTGAGATATATTTCGCCAGTTATGGGATTCAATTGAAATACACTCAATTCAGACAATTGAATGTCACTTATGTTATAACGAAGGGATGCATTATTGCCTAAGTCTGGGTCAGTTGCAGTTATCTTTCCAATCAAAGTGCCGACGGCTGCGTTTTCTACAATAGTGAACACATACGAATTTTCCACCCAAAACGGCCTGTTGTCGTTGGCATCTATTATATTTATAGCCATAATTGCCACTCTACTTAGAGGTGCAGGTGATCCATGATCTGTAACTTTAATCGTTATTTCATAATTATCTGTCGTTTCTCTGTCTAATTGTTCTTTCACGTAAAGCATTCCATTGTTAGGGAATATTCCAAACACTTGGTTTGACTTTGCATCTGATGAATGGGTTACTAATGAATAGGTTAGTCTCGCGTTATTGCCTGTGTCCACGTCAGTAGCTTTCACTTGAAAGAATTGCGAATTCACAGAAATATTTTCGAGTAAATTTATCTTATAATGTGGTCTCTCATCAGATGTGGTGCCTGTGAATACTGGCTCGTTATCATTTGCCTGTTTAATAATAAATAGTTATGTTTAACGTATGTTTTTTAAGTTAATTTATATTTCTCTTACATCTTGAACTAAAACTTCGACCAAAAGTTCTGAACTAAGATTCGCGCCATCGGTTGCACTGATTCTCAATTTGTATTGATTTGTTTGTTCGTAATCAAGCGGTTTATTCAAAGTTACGGCACCACTCCTTTGATCAATAGAGAAGGGCAATGGAGTGGTCATCAAAGTTTGTTCCGCGTGAGTCAAAGAGTATTTGATTTGACCAAAAATTCCTGAGTCAAAGTCAAGCGCGTGTGCGACTAGTATTGTCACATTGAAAGCATATGTATTTTCAGGAACACTTATTTTCAAATTATTGGTCACAAATATCGGTGAGTTGTCATTTTCATCCAGAATTGTGATATTGACCTGAGTGTGTCCATAACGATAAGGACCCGGAGATCTGCCTGAAAATGCCTGAATGTTAAGCAAAAGATAATCATGTTTTTCGTGATCGATATGATTAGATTTGACACTTATTATGCCAAGCGATGAGTCAATTGTGAAATATCCGTCCGGATCTCCTGAATAGATAGCGTAAGAAATATTGAACGAATCTTTGACATCATTTCTTGCTGAAACAGTCCCGACATTAGTCCCTGGCTTTATATTTTCGTATACTTTGAAGTTGTACTGTCTTTGCGAGAAAACTGGTGGAGAAGAGTTTGGGTCACCGTTAGGGAGAACTGATACATGAACAATGGCTGGTATTTTCGATTCTCTATTTCCTCCATCTTTAGCAATGATAGTTAACAGATGCAATGGTTTCGCTGAACTCAAAGGTTTTGTGATAAAAATTTTGCCCGTTTTCTCGTTAATTTCAAACGCTTGCTCTTCATTACCATCTTTGATCGCATAAGTAATAGTTCCAAATGGATGTCCTGAAGAGTCTTGATCAGTAGCGGCCACAACAACTAAGGGAGTCTGATCGCCACCAAATCTTGACTTTTCAATTGGTATTATATTTTCACGTACACTAACTTTATATTCACGCGGATAAAAAGTTGGATAATTATCATTCGTCTAAAACAAGATAATTTTGAAAATATTAAAATTAGGTCAAATCAAATGTATTTCATTTATACTCACATCAACCACTTGTACTTTAATCATCGCAGTTGTCGATAATCCACCTGAAAAACAAAGTGATTCATTTAATTTGAGGATTAATATGATTAAGTGGTATGTTTTGATTGGAATATACAGTACCTCTATCTGTGGCTAAAACTGGTATGTCATAAGAGTTTCTGGTTTCATAGTCTAACTGTCTTGCAATACACAATTGTCCAGTAATCGGATGTATTGTGAAATCTTGTTTATATGAATTGATGTTTGTTGCCGTGACTGACATGACAGCATTCATTGTTGTGTAGTTAACCATTGCATTGAACCCACAGTCGGGATCGCTTGCAGATATTTTCAAAATACAATTGCCTACCGGTTCATCTTCTCGAACAGTTATATTGTAAAAACTTTGATCAAATATAGGTTCGTTATCATTAATCTGTAAAGAGATATCAATCAAAATTAACTTATAGTAAAAAAGTTTTCGTATCAATTAATACATCACTGATGGAAACAATTAAAGTGGCAGAAGCTGAGTATCCATTACTGGACAATGTGTTGAGAGAACTTCGATCTGAAGCTAGAATTATCAGTTTAGGCGTTGGATCTGTTTCACAGTCAACTTGAGATTGAGTTGTTATGAGGCCAGATCTCGAGTCGATTGCAAACCATTTAGAAGTAGAACTGTTTTCGTTTCCTTTATCCAAAAATGTATATGAGATTTGAGAGTCACTGTCAGGATCTATAGCTTTCATGCGAAAAACACTGCTTCCAATATCTGCAGCTTCTGGTAGAGTAACGTGATAGGTGTCAGTTTCAAAATAAGGTGGATTATCGTTGATATCGGAAATTTCGAGCTCAAAACTGGTGGTTGTATTAAGCGGTGGACTTCCCTGATCTGTCACTATCACAGTCAAAGTGTATTTGGATCTTTTTTCTCTATCTAAAGGTCCCGTAACAACAATCAAATAGATAATAGTGTCCTGTGTTGTTAAACCAAAACTTGCTTCATTTCCAGCTAATGACACCGATAGTCCACTCATGGCATCTCCATTGGATTCTGAACCAATAGGTAAGTCACTAGAATCTGCGTCATTCACAGAGATTCTCGCAACCAAATCACCAATTTTTGCGTTTTCAGGTATTTCTGGTTTTGCATTTTCAGTGAGAAATAACAGACTAATAGTTGGCTGATTATCATTGACATCAGTCACACGGATCGAAACCAATGCTGATGTTTCGAGTGGTTGTGCGCCCGAATCTTTGGCAATCACTATCAATTCATGAATCTCTTTTGATTCGAAGTCCAAAGGTTTGGCCACAAATATCCAGCCGGTATTCTTATTGATTCCAAAATAGGTCGATAGACTAGACATCGCAGAGTTTTTGCTATGTATTGAGTATGTAATGAGTCCATTCTCTCCCTGATCATTATCAGTTGCCGTCACTCGTATTAGTGAAGTTCCTAACGTCACATTTTCGGCTACATTTCCATAGTAGTGACTTTGACTGAATACTGGTTCGCAATCATTGTGATCAAGCTTTCAATGCAATTTAGAGTTAATTAAGTTGACACTCATATCAACAATAAAGGATTCTTTACTTACTATTATTATTCTAACAGTCATTTCATCTTTGAGTTGAGGCTGTCCACCATCGAGTGCCTCAATAACTAATGTATAGCTCGATATAGTTTCGCGATCGAGTGCACCGTTTACTTGAAGGTCTAAATACAAAACATCATCTTTCTCTCTATGACTTAATAGTCGAAACGCATTCCCAATATTTCCTGAGACTATTCTATACTTTTGAGTTCCGAATTGTCCTAAAAGTAATATTGAATGTTAATGATCGGTTAATTATGTAGTTCCCTATCATTATACATACCTAAGTCGATATCACGCGCAGGTGGAAGTGTTCGCTTCACATCTCTGGGTTTGCTATTCTCTGGAAACTCTAAATCTATTTCATCAGTTGGAAACTGAGGTGCATTGTCATTAACATCTTCTATTGTCTGTCATAAATCAAAACATATTAAATTTCATTCAATTTAAATCACATATCAATACATACAATCGTAACTTTAATGTTGGCACCGGTCAGAGGGATAGCAATAAAAGAATAGTAACTTCGCTGTTCGCGATCCAATTGCACTGCAGTTCGTATTTCACCAGTTGATTGATCGATATTAAGATCTGTGTCAACACCTCCCCCGCCTCCCGAATGTGCTGATGATAATGCATTGGAAGAGTTTGTCTTATGAATACCTCCTGCGACGGGAACTATTAAATATGGCGGTTGAGTATTAATTGAAGAATTGGATGACTTAATCACACCAATCAAAGTACCGATTGGTACGCCTTCTAATATTGGAAAATTTAGTTCAATTTGATCGTTATGTGAAGTATAAGCAGAAGCAACACTTTCATGAATATTCCAACATTCTATACATTTATTACAAATTATATTAATTATTATAATTAAAGAATAAAAAGTTTTCAAACTTTTCATCTCTTCTTTGTAGAGTTGTCTCATTTTTAATTATTATTCATATCGACAACAAAGCATCATATTTTGATCCAAATTAACATTTTTTACACTTTTGCCGTTCAATCGATTGGAGAAATAGTAATAATATTGAAAAATACTAATAAACTCAGAGATAAACTTTTATCGTAACAGTTTTAGTGTTGTGTTATTTAACTGAAGAATGATAACAAACACAAAAAACTATGATGTGATGAAAGAAAGAAGGCTTTGGTAGGCCTCAGACCTATTGAACAATTTGTTTAAATGATTGGACACATGGAATCAGTGTCCGAAAAGCATTGATTGTCACTTTAAAATAAAGTTTTTCTTCAAAAGCCATTTTGCATTTTTATCAGTCATACTCTATGCGGGCCGTGATTTCTAGGCTGTTCGACCGGATCGACCACTGGTTCCTTCAGTGGAATTCAAGCGCAGGGCTATTAATGCACAAAGAAAGGCATTGAACCCTATGATTACCTGAACAGGTACCCCAACATTGGGAGAGAGAGATGTTTGTGTCATATGTGGCGTATCCTCTCATTTATTTCTTTCTAATGTAATCATCAAACTTTCAAAGAAGTCAAGTGTGAGAGAAAGTCATTTATTTAATAGAAACCATTTGTTTGAAGTACTTTTTAAAGTTGAAAAGTTTTGTTTTATGAGTTTTGAAACTTTTGTACGCAACTGAAGCGCAGGTATAAAGAAAGAATGATTTGAAGGGCAAGTCTGTCAATAACAACATATTGCATGAGATGAGGTATAGAGAGGAGCGAGAAGTACTCAAATAGCCTCAAGTAAGCCAGAGATGTGTCGCCTTCTCTAATGCAGCCGATAATCATTCTATACTGAATGGAGTGGATAGAGTGGAGCCGTAATAACTATTAAGACTGCTTTCATCTTTCAGACGTATAATTAGCGCCAATCAATTCATTTCAACCAATAGAATCGCTTCAACTTATCATTTGTCCTGATTTTTGCGAGAGATTTAAAAACTTTGTTTTTATTATATTTATGTGTCGTATGTGTTGTCGCGCTTTTTATCACTTTCTTTGATAATAACGTTTTACGACTTTTCTCTTCAAAATTTTATTATTTTTACTTCAATTTATTTTTTAAGATTAATTTTTTATCAATTTTTTATCAATTTTTTGATTTATTTGTTTTGAAAACAAGAAAAAATATTAATAAATGTAAGAAATGAGTTGTTTTTGAAGTTTTGTCATTGATTTTAAAACTGATAATTCATTTTAAAATTTAATATCAATTGAGAAGATTATGGACAACAAAGAAGGGGAAGAATATCTTTTTGCCGATGAAATTATGGCATTAATTAATGAAGAAAAAGATGAAAATGAAGAAAATGTTGAAGAAAATAACATAATTGAAAACATAAACAAAAGTGAAACAATTGTTGATTCAAATGAACCAACTCTTAAGCTTATTGATGATAATGAAGACATTTTTGGGACACAAACTCTTGAAGAGAATGTTTCCACAAATAAGAAAAGTCTTAATAATTCAACTGTTAATGAATTATTCGGAGAATTAAGTGATGATGAGTTTGAATCAAATGATTATTTAACAAAAGAGGGAAAACTGATTAAAGACAATCTCACAAAAGAGTCTCGAAGTCAGTCATTGTTTGAAAAAGATTCCAAAAACAAAAATAATGTTTGGACACGAAAAGGTTCATCAAATTCAATAAAGGGATCAAATGATGACTCAATAAAAGATATCTATTCAGGAATTCGTATAATTAATCCATTGATATCTAGTTTTGAAATGAAAGAACGAATGAATGGGAGAAAAATGATAAAAATGTCATTAATTAAGTCACACATTAATAAAACGAATAATGATATCGACGGCGATTGGGTTACGATTGGAGTGATTGTTGCAAAGGTTCCGACAAAAGTGAGTAAAAATGGTAAACAATATTCAATCTGGAAATTGAGTGATTTGAAGACCAATAAAGTGGTGACGTTTTTCTTATTCGGTGACGTTTACGCTCAACACTGGAAACTTCCGGTCAGTTCTGTTATCGGTTTACTTAATGCTAAGATCATGTCTGAGGGAAAAACTGATTCCAAATATGGAAAAGAAGAGATCTGTTCACTAACTATCGATAATTCGGGCAAATTGTTAGAAATCGGAACCGCTAAAGATCTCGGATATTGTAAAGCAGTGAAGAAAAGTCAAGAAGTTTGTGGCGCTTTAGTTAATCTGTCTGAAGGCGAATATTGTATTTATCACGTCAAAAATGCTTATAAAAAGTTCAGTTCAAAGAGAGCTGAAATTCAAAGTTCATTCTCTAATATTGAACCCAAAAAATATTCATCCAATAATAACACCGGATTTTTCGCCAACAATTTCAGTGAATCAGTTGAAAAGAATCCGAATATCGAAACGAAACCGTGTAATAAAACTCAACTGAAACATAAGAAAGAAATTGAAAAGAAATCTCTTTCTAAAGTGATTAATAATCCAATTTCTGTTGCGGCCAGAAATTTAGCGGTCACTATGAATGAGTCCAACAGATCTAGCACTAAAGCAACCAATAGTGTTATGTCAGCTCAAGATGTTTTCAAAATGATTAGACCGCAAACAAACAATTTGAGTTCATTTCAACACAATTCAGTTCCCACTTTAGCGAAAGGCTATAAAAGAGGACAAATGATTGATTTGAATACTAAGTCAAACTCAAAATTAAGAGCTTTACAAATATTAAAAACCAAACCTATTAAAACTGAAGATCCGAATAATACTAAAAAGAGAACCGAAAATTCGTTGAATGCTATCATCAGTAAAATTGATAATGAATTGAACTCTTCATGTATTGATAACAAGCGAAATGTGGATAAGATCTCAAAAGAGGAGAAAACCGCTAAAAAACTGAGAAGTGATTTGATTGAAGCGGCGCTCAAACGAAAATCAATAAATGATAACGAAGTCGATATCGCAGAAGCAAATGCTCAGGAAAAATACTTCACAACATTAGAAAAGAAAGAAAAGTTGGAAAATAAACTCTTGGGAACAACTGAAATAGAATGCGTTGTTGTCAGTTGTCGTTCATGCAAATATACGGCTCATTCTTCGTCAGAGTTATGTCGCAAAAATTTCCACAAATTAGTTAAACACAAAGCAATGAAACGATTTTTCAAATGCAAGACTTGCAAAAATCGAAGCTTCACTTTCAACCTATTAATGCCAGCGAAACCATGTTCTAAATGTGGCCAAAGTTCATATGAAAAGACTTCAATGGTTAACGTGAGTTCAACTGAAAGACATTCATTGATTTTTAAACTAATTTACATTAATTCTAATTTAACAGATCAAAGCCGAGACATCGCTTTCAAATGAGAAGCTCCTCATTCGTGGTGAAGAAGAGCCACAATTTTTCAATAGTATTCGTTAATAATGTCATTAATTTACTGATTGGCACATTTAATTAATTTTATTTCATAATTGCATTACATTTTATACCGACATTTTGTATCCAAACTAGTGTTTATTTACAACTATTTAATTAAAAATCATGACTAATCTATACTTTTATAAGTCAATTGCTTTGTTGTTGTAAATGTTTGTCTCATTACAACTAAATTTTTGGTGAACTCATGAATTCTAATTATTGGTATCCAAATGATGTTCAGATGAAATGGTGTGTTGACTAATCTTTACTCAAATTCAAAACTTAATTAATGTTTGTATTGAGCGCTCATTATTATAATAGTATTATTGGCCAAAAGGCGGCGCTTTTACTTACATTTGGTATCAATTGTTATATGAATTCATTTATTTATTTACTATAATTATTGAAATTTTTATTTGAATTAATAATTTAATAACTAAATCAGTGCTCGAATTGAATGAATTGGTAGAAGAATTAGTTTATGTACTATTGATTGGATCTATTGTTGAGCTGATAATAATCTTTGAATTGATTGGAGTGTTTATACAATAATAAGTATGTTTTCTATACTTTGAAATACATTTTCAATTAAAAGTATTGCTATTTATTATACAACAAATTGAAATAATTGCGAAGTAATGGCCGATCCGTTATCACTATTGAGACAATTCAATGTCAACAAAAAAGAAATTGTTGAAAAAAATAACTTAATTTGTTTTGGAGAATACTGTTGGCCAAAGACTGTCAAAACTAATTATCTTATCTATAGGTATGTATTGAGTGATTAAATGAAAACTAACTAAAAATTATTTAATAAATCAATCAGTTCTTCACGTGACGGACCGAACAAAGGATACTATACTTTAGAATGTCTGCTATTCTTCCTGAAGAATATCTCTCTACAACATCCGGCATATGTAAAACAGGCCGCTTCTGAAGATATTCCGGGTTTGCATTTGTTTTACTTTGACTTTAACATTGATTTTAATTTAAAATTGTAATTCAAATGTTTAGTCGTTCAAAGACCTGATCGTAAAGACCTTTTGGCATATCTTTGTGGAGAGACTGCAACCGCTGCCTCTATTGACAAGAGCGCACCCATAGAGTTACCCATTTCTGCCTCGCATTTGGTTTGTATTTTATCTTCATTTTTAATCAAATCATTATTAGAAAACGTTTTATTAGTTATAATTGACTATAATATAGAATTTGGTTAACTTTATATAAAAATTAGCACAAATCAGAGAGTGGCACAAGTGGTTCTTCTTCATCAACTATCTTAGGCCATGGCTTGTC
>JAQFZT010001072.1:0-17515 GCA_034696325.1 Camisiidae sp.
GCACAAGTCACACAACAAGACAAAGAAGCCATTGAACGGGTATTATATTAGGACTTATTCTTTGATTGAGAAAAAAATTCTTAACGTTTTTATTCATTTACAGCTCAAAGCGTTGGGATTTCCAGAATATCTTGTAGTTCAGGCCTATTTTGCATGTGATAAGAACGAAAACATGGCCGCAAACTTTCTCTTATCGCAAGGATTCGATGATTAATAATATGAAAACTCAAAATTTAAAACTAGAGACATGTCTCATGTCTTTTTTTGTTGAAAACGTGCTTTTTTAAAAACCTATCACTAAAATAGAAAAATGTTGCCTTTTATTTCTTCAATTATAATACAATAATACTATTCTAAATATTTTAAGAATTGGTTATTCTCTCATTATATTCTCATAAATATAGAGAAAAGTTCATCTTTGGTCTTGTTTTATATGAATTACATTTTGAGTAAAAACTTGGAGGCATTCAAAGGATGTGAAGTCATCGATGATTTAATTGATTTTTTCGTGTAAATCTCTTATTTGTGATTGAAAAGTAAATTAAATAAAATGCTGGCGAGTGATGACAGAGAAGAGAGTATTGGATAGAAATGGTTGACTTGTTTAGAAATAGTAGTCTTGTATTAATTATAATTTATTAATGAAAGAGTCATACAATATATACATAAGTGGCCCCATTCAAGTACAACTAGACTCACAGAAAAAGATCACATTAATGGCACAATAAGTTCGACTGATTTGTAACGCCAACACACTTGAAACGTTACATCAAATCACAAAATCGCAATTTTAGAAGGAATTCAACTTTAATCATGCTTTGAGACAAAAATCCTGAGTCGAGTAATTAAAAAATACTGTTAACAAAAAACAATGCAAAAAATAAAATGAGCAACAAATTCATTCAATTCCTTTCCAAAGATAAATTGATTAATATCTTAAGTACAATATATGATAGTTTACGTCTTGAGCTAACGATTCTATATAATAATAATAATAAACAAATAATTATGCATTAAAAGCAAGTGTTGTGTGAAATAAGAAGATCATAAGTTAGAACTTATTAGAACAATAAGAGATCAATCGAGTGAAGGCACTTAGAAAACAACAGTGTCTTGTGTTCAACAAGTATTTGAAACTGTATGCCATAGATAGGGGCGAACATAGACTTAGGCCTAAACAGTGTTTTTAAACCGAGTCTCACTTATAAACAATACAATCGCTTATCATTTTGTAATAGAAGCTCTTATTTCAATAGACAATATATGAGTTTCAATAGTGATAAGCGAATCGAATGGTCATAAATGATTTGACATCGAGTTTAAATTTAATTCATATCAAATCATGCAAATTGTTATCAATATATGCGCAACGGTTTGTGCATTCGTTAACTATAGAAAACAAGTTTTTTAACTCCTAATTACGTTGGTTTCGGACATTTGCTTACAACTATAGACTAGTTATACAGTCATATACAGTATATATAAGTTAATAATTACGGTAAATATATGTTTGAAAAAATTAAATAAAGAAATAGATACTAATATATCAATATCGCTATGTTCTAATCAGTGGTACACTATCGCTGCCATCATATCTAATTAATGTTTATGACCATTATTTAACTCAAAAATTCTTAATTCATTTTGGCGAGCATTTAAGGACAACATAAAGCCAACAGTTTTTATTTTGTGTTCAGACGCCATAATTAACTGCTAATCTTTCTTTCAGTATAAGAGGAAACTGATCGGCAAATCGTCGCCAATTTTCTTCTCCCACTTGATTCTTGAACCCGTGCAAAATCTAGAGAAAAACATTCAATCAATCACGATATCAATTGTCAGTCAAATGTCATTTACCTCATGAAACATCTGCTTCAGATCTGGTTTGGGATTATTCCAAGACGCGACCGCATCACAAAAGAATATAAATTCTTGTACAACTCCTCCAGGATTTACACCAATCATTCCACAAATCCCTCTGAAAGCAGAGTCTTTTTCTTCGTTATCGCGAATATTACGCAAAGACGAACACCTGAAATGAATTGAGAAACTCAAACATTAAATAGAGTTTCTGAATGTCTGAAAATTGATATTCCATTTGAATTGATCGGTTTGAAATGAATTTAATAAAACAGATAGAAAGTGGTTATTCGAGGTATAAAAATGAGTTAATTCTAATTCTAAAACATGAATAAATAAATGAGAAAAATAGAAACATAAATAATAAAGTGCATACAGACCAGGGACGTATAAATTGCTGTAACATAGGGGCCACTTCTTCGGGACACACGAAACCAAGACGACCAATAGTTATAGCTATTTATTGTTATTTCAATACATTCATAGAATAAAATGACGAGTAAACCAATAATTGGTGAGCAATCAATTTTAAGAAAAAGACAATCAAACGAAAGCCACGGAAAAGGAATGTGTAAAAAGAAACAACAACACAATAAATTAATTGAACTCAAATAAAATAAAATATTTTCTACTATGTGTTGATTAGTCTGTTATATGACTATAGCTAACCTGTATTTTCGAGTAATGTTTTAGGAGTTCCCGCCTGATTGATGATTGTTATCAGTTGTGATAAAACCATTGGTATGTAAGGTTTCATTTCGGCGTTTAGTTTCACGGCAATCTCTCCAATAGCCCACGTCGCGTTATTGCATACAGATATATATTCTGGCTTTAGATTCTGACCCAATATTGGCAAAAATTCAGCTGAAATTAATTTCTAAGTTTAGTCTCAATACTTCAACTTATCAATCAAGTCATCAATTCTCACTAATAATAGACATTCAGTCAGTACGAATACTGATAGTCACATATATTCATTCAATTCTTGTATAGTTCTCATCATAATTCAATTATTAGGTTTCGATTCTGGAGCTAATTTGCAATTGTGCTAAAAATATCAATCACATACCTATACATGGGTTCACGTGTTGGAAACAGGCTTTTGTGAGATCGCCTAAAAGAGCAAAAGAGCTCTGACGCACTTCTGGCATTGGATCCTATGAAAGAGAATCATTTTTATTAGAATTACAGAAAAACATTTTTTTTCAAACTCAAAATTGGATGACTTGAGTCGAACGCCAATAATAAGAACTGAATATACAGTATATATAAAATAAGAAAAATATGCAGACGAAGTAATGAATAAGAGATGGAAATTTTGCTGACAAAACATTGATTTTAATTTACGACAAGCGATCAATTTATGAATAACTAACTCGTAAATCACAATTTTTCTATAACCGCATAAATTATATTCTTAGAAAATGTATATCTATGGAAATGTTTATAGGTTTACGATTTATTTTCATAAATAAAAGTAAAATATGAGAAATCTAAATGCGACCAAATTTTGTGGAATTTATTGATAGTACTCATGAAAGCAAAGTTTTCATTATTGGCAAAAATAGAACCTATATTCGAGTGCGAACTAAGCTTTTCGAATATTCAGATGAAGTCAACTCAAGTCAAATGATTGATAAACATTATTATAAGAGATAAGATGCAAACCTGCATGCATTGGTACAAGAGCTGCATTATATTGCTCGACATCACCAACGATTCCATGTGTCCATTGAGACCTTCTGCTAAACCACTCAATAAATCCAAGGCAACAATCATGAAATCTTTATTCGGAGGATCGAATTGTTCAGGATGTTTAGCGTTGGCCTTCAATTATAATAAAATATTTAAATATGAAAATATTTCAATTATTATTTAAATGAATAATAAAATGAATACCAAATTTAAATTGAGAGTTTGTTCAACAAGTGATAGACAGCGCCGAAACACAGGTTCGCAATATGGGAGAAATCCTGACTGCAAAGCTGTGGCCACACTCGATAAACACTATTAAAAATCAATTCAATAGAATCTATACAACTTTCTAATAATGACTCACTTCTAAGAGTGGAAAAAGATCTTTATCGTCGTCTTTGAGCAAATTCCACTTCTGTATGAGTGGAGGCATTAATAAATTTATATATTCTTGTTTATTAAGATGATGTCCAACAGAATCAGCGAGAGTTCCGATCGCATCATAAAGTATTAAGAGATTTTTATGCTAAATAATCCATCAAAATGTTGAAAACATAATTATTTCATGTGAATGATTGCACAAATTGGTTGAAATTCACCTGATATTTACTAAATGCAAAGACTAGGGTTTGAAGAATAAACTCTAAATATGGTACGAGTTCAGTACAGGCCTCCTCTTCCAAAGTAGCGAATGCACTGCAAGCAGCCTCTTGTACGCGTTTGTTCGCATCCAATACTCGCTTCAAAAGCTAATATCAAGTATTTTTCCAATTAACAAATCTTTACAGTATAACAATTCTTAAAAGTTATCATTTCAAGACTAATACCTCAGTCATCAACGGCTTGAGAAAGCGTTCGTGTTGTTGCTGAACCACCCAATGTGAATATCGACTTAATGTCCAACATGTAATAGATCTGACCAAAGCTTTCTTCTCTGAGAGACATGTTATCAAATATGGAATAAGCTCTGGTAGATGTGGAATCATTCCTGTCATACATCCTGATATAATTCAATCAATTATTAATCATTTATAAAAATTCAATCGTTTTTAATCAAATTGATATAGAAATTAAAATTGATCAACACCTTCAGCAATAGCTCCTAATGCGAGAACAGCAGATTCTTTGACGACCCAGTCTTGATGAAAGAGCGTTTCTTTAAGAATAGGTAGAACTACAGGCAAAAGATCGTCGTGGAAGACATTCGCCAATACATCCAAAGCAGCGGCAGAACATTTCCGAAGATTCCAATCAGACAATGAATTATCGTCGTTGTCATCGTCAGACTCGTCGTCACCATTTTCTTCATCGTTGTCTTCCATATGTCTCTGTGAATGAGTTCTTGAACGATGAAATCTTGGTTTAATATCTTCTTCTTTGTCGGGTATCATTTCATCTTCTTCTACATCTCCTTTCAATAAAATGATATCAATTTCCGAATATTTCATTCGTCTCATTAAAATAGGAATCAGTCGTGAAAGATGTCCAGAAAGTACTTCTTTACAGATGGGCTGTTCAGCCAATGATAACCAGAACTCACACGCCTCTAACGCAACGTTTTCGTCTTGATCTTGAGTTCTCATTAACATATACTGCAAATAAATTTTTAATGTATCAGAAATTTCTTTCATCTAATCAATTGGTATTAATCAATGAAATGGGTATTAATGACTATAATATTCTTTCCTATTGAGGCTTTTGATTAATTTGATTTTAACCAAAAGAACGATAAAGAAAGGGAAAGAAAGAGAAAGATTGGGAATGATTTAAACCACTTTTACCTCAATTATATTATGAATGTGAGGAATCAAACGGTCCATTCGAACTTCTAATAGCATGACTAGAGCTCTACAAACATTTCTACGAACTTCTGCGTCTTCATCAGAGGCCAAATGGAATAGATTCTAAAATTATAAATATAAAGCACATTAAATTCCAAACCAATCACTTTAAAGCTCTAAATAGTTGTATTAAATGTTGATGAAAGACTCGCCTCAATGAAAGAGTCGATGTGTAACATCAGAGCCTGAGTCCGACTCATAATGAATTGGTTAACACATGCGATGGCATGTGATCTAATTTTATTACTATTATGCGTAAAAAACTGAATAAACTTTGGTATCAGAATATTAAGAGGTCTATTAAGCGCATCGCTGTCTAACACTTCGGAAGAGTCTTCGCATATCTTCTGAAGTGCACCGAAAGCTCCCTCGCAAGAGCTGTAATCGTTGGAATCAAGCATTTGCACCAATCGGGGCAACAATTCAGGCCAATTAATGAGCTCTCCTTTGGACGCAATCGTTGTTATAAGAATGCCAACAGTGGCCCGGATTAGTGGAGACGCATCGCCAACGCTTTCCAGACATTCTCCTTTTATGAACTCAGTCACTTCTGCAGGGAATTGATGCAAATGTGCCCTCACGTTGTTCTTCAAGATAAGACCACTTAATGATCGCGTCGGTTCGTCTATATATTGTTATCATATTATATCAACAGTTATTTCAAAGCATTTCTTTTCAATCGAAAATTCAAAAACAAATAGCAATTCATAAATACCTTCAGTTTTCAATTTAGTTAAAACAAAGATTAAATAGTTATTAAAATCGGGATATTTGTTGAGTTCTTCCAATTTCTGCAATAAATAAACCAATTATTAAGTTTTTTTTGGTCAAAACAATATTAAATTGAAAAACAAATCAAAAGATTAAGGGATTAATTGATAAATTAATATAAAAACGATATTAATATAAAACAACGTTTTGATGTTGAAAAGCAAACAAAAGACTGTTATTATGATTAATGAATGAAATGATTACAAAATATTGTTAATAAGTAATGAATGTATTGACAGACCTGTTGTACAGTTCTTTGTGTTTGAGTATCAGGTGATTGGGATTCGCGAAGAAGTTGTAGTATTTGTTCCAAACCTTCTTGTCGTGGAGTCCACGCCATTAGCATTTTATTGATAATCAACTCTTTATTACAAGCATTTAATTGAAAAAATGTTATAATAATTGAGAGCTTTATTGATATTCGGGTTGAATGCTATCGAATATCAATATTTGTCTGATTTTGAAATTATCAATAATTTTATCAATAATTTGGTTATTATTTAACTAAAAACATAAAATATAAATACTCTTAAAATGATTTGACTCAAAGCAATTGTCTAATAATAATATTAATTGTCATAATTTAAAGTTCAATTATTGCTAATAAAATACAATTAATAGTAATCAACAAAAATTTATCAAAACATGATTTTATGGCATTTCAATAATGGAGTCTTTTTTCACTTTCTTTATTTCGGATTTTAATAAAAGATGTGTTTTATTGACTGCAATGCAAAACACACTCAACTATTAATACTGAAAGCATTCTTTTCCCCAAATCAGAGACACCGGCCTTTCATACACAACTCAAATACGCATGTTTTCAACTTTGGCTCTAATTTTCAAACTTATGGACCTATAAATACATTATACATTTTGTTCAATTTAATTAAATCAGTATTAATTACATTTATTTCTGTTATATTAAAGGCATTTGCATTGAATTTAAAGATTTATAATAATTATGATGTATTGAAAAACTGTGTTTTAATCGAAAACTTTATGCTCTTGCAAATTGAGTGTTAGCTCAAAGCTAGTCGAGTGTATGAGATCATTAAGCATCAGTGCCGTAACTAGGAATTTATGTCTGGGGGGCTAAAAATATTTTTGGAGCTAAATATAAGGCTAATTAGGTCTGGTGGGGCTGAATATGGAGCTAAGCATACTTTTAGAGCTTAATAATTGGCTAAACATATCTGGTGGTGCTAAAACTTTAACTAATTCTCAATTTTACACTTCAAAAATCAATATCAAAAATCAATATTTGAAAATCTCTGGGGGGCTATAGCCCCTTAGCCCCATCGCTGGTTACGGCCTTGTTAAGCATCATAATTATCGTGAGCATAATTATCGTGAGCTTGCAACAAATAGTTAGAAAGATATTACATTTTTTATTCGCAATTTTAATTATACCATTAAAAATGATTATTCAAACAATTAAAATCAAGGTTTAGATATTTCATAGTTTATTCATGCTTTGCAAATCTGCCATTTTATCAAAAGATAACAAATATTTTTGTTTCTAGTTCTAAATGACAAGAGAAAAAACTCAAAGCTCACAGCTTCCATGCATGAGCTTGAGCTTAACTAGCTTAGCCAACTCGAGCTTAACTAGCTTAGCCAACTCGAGCTTAACTAGCTTAGCCAACTCAAGCTTGCATTATGCTCTTCATTACTGAAAACACTCAACTAAATATGATAATAACTTAGTTGAATGTTTTTGTTGTTATTATCTATTCTAGATTTGATTTATTAATAAAATGAACTTTCTTTCTGTCGTTTAAGGTTACATAAAAGTTTATGTAAATCAAAATTAATCAACTTTTAGTAGACATAAAAATGTTTACTACTTTCAACTTATTCTACACTTACTCTGATTATGCAAAATATCAAATTAGATGATTTCCAAACCAGAAATATTTCAAATTTGATGAGTCGTATTAATTTACATAATATATTGTATAATCTAAAAACGTTTCAGTAATTGTATGAGTGTTTTCATAACCGAAAAATTGAAATCAATGTTATTATAACTTTTTTAATAGATATTAAACAATAATAACTTAATGAGACAATAATAGAACTGTTGTATATAGTGATGAAAACCTACTTTAATGTTTAAATAACGATAATAATTATTGAAGACATATTACAATACAAATAGTTATACCATTACATGTAAAGTTATATGAGTGACAGTAGATATAGTTTAACAGTTATTAATATAATTAAATTCATATAAATGGCGACCACAATGTTTGGAAGCACAAGGCATAGAGTGAATAAATTAGTAAATTTACTATAACTAGTCTTCATCTCCAATAAAGGATTTCTAAGAATATAAACAGTTTAACAATTGGACTAAATCTTCGATTAGTTTACAATTACTTTCAACTTTGGGGCACAAGAATTGGTATGTATTTTACGGCATAAACAGGTAAATAACAATCATTATTAATAATTAATTATATGGCAGTTTATGTAAGTATCAGATTATTGTGCAAAAAGTTTTCAAAACTTTTCTTGTGTTCATACAGTTTTGTTTTCAAAACTTTTCTTGTGTTCATACAGTTTTGTGTTCAGTTAATCACTTCTTTTCAATATATTTATATAAAAAGCTTTAAAATAAGCGTACAGTACGTTCAGTACATAATTAATAATCTGTTGACCTTTGACCTTTGAAAATGCATACATTAGGCAAATGATAATTCTAACTGTTTATCAAATTTGCATTTTTTGCATTATTATTGTGAATATTTTCAATCTGTATTCGAATAATTGTAATAATAAAAAATACTTCAATCCCATAACTAATGGAATTTTATTGTTTGAATAAAACTTCAGTTTAAAAAACTTGTTTCTCAAAAGAATTTTCGTCTATTGAAAGGGCTTAACAATAGTATATTTCAGCTTTGCATTCGTCACAACATTGAGCTCTAATTTAGTTAATTATTAGTTAATTAATAATTATACGAAAGACATTTTGACAAATCAATCAATTTATTCCAAAAGTTTTTCACTTTTGATGATAAGATTTTATCCGGACTAGAGTTCACTTTTGGTTTTTTTAAACTAAAATATGTTAATCCAAGTCAACCAATGAAGATGTTATGATAGTATTGATATGTTTTTACTTATTCGTAATTCATTTCAAAATTAAATTTCAATTTAAATTTCAAAATTAAGTCATTTTCAATACTTCCATGAGTCAAATCTTCATTAACTCATTGATTGACTTGAATTATCAAATGATGAGATGAAACACAAATGTGAACATTTAGTACATGAAAATCTGATCATAAACTGAAAAATAAATGTATTGATAAGATTTGCAGAAAGTCTTTGAAATAGTCTAAAGAAATAAAAAAATGATTTCCTAGAACTGAATGAAAAGTGGAATAGTTTTATTAAAATCTGATTAAATGCTTGGCCGATTCGAACCTGATTACTATTAAAGTTGTGATTTATAGTTGTCGTAAATATGGAATTATTGAGTAAATATATTACTTAACAATGATCTCTGCCTTAGGCAGTACTGCAATGCTCACAATTATTGATACATTAGTTATCATTAATGAATAAAAGCCGATAACAAATAAATATATATTTATATACTGTATATATATAGAGAACACCGAAAAATTTTCTAATTATATAAAACTTGTATTTTGTTTAAAACTGTAATTATTTTTGAAGTTGTGGTGAATTGTGTTAAAAGAAATTAAATTGAAATCCAAATCAAAGAACAACACACGAACTCTTTTCGCGAAACGGATTCGCTTTTTGCGAATGAAAGCCAACCAATAAATAGTCATCATTTTCGTGGTCAGAGATGTATTTCTGTTGATATATTATTGAATTGATTAATTATAATGTATTAATTGAAATATTTTGGTTTATATTGAATATAATGCAAAAGTGAAGAATTAGGTCAAGAGAAAGTTCACAAGATCTGACCTTTAAGTCTTCGATAGCGTTTGAAACGTTGACTCTTTTGATCTGCGATTCTCTGCGAAGCTGTTCCACAACTCTTCTCTGTTGCTGTAGTGTTGACATTCTTCACACCTAATATTCAATTTATATTACAATTACAATTGACACAAACATCAGTAATTCATAAATACTAAATATCATCTATTTTTTAATTCAAAATTACTTTTCATAACACGAAAACAGTTTTCATTACACTTTCATTCAAGTGTTAGAAAATATATAGAGTTATACATCGATATAATTATATATTTTTAGATAATATATTCTAATTTCTTTACTTTTTGCCAAATGATTCTTGTTTTCAAATTAAATTAAATAAATTGCGACCAAATATTTGATAATAACATAAAATAAAAGCAATAGATTCTCATTCAATTTGACAAACAGTGAAACACTCAAAATGGCTCAAATAGTATTCAAAAACAACGTAAACAACTATTTCTGTTCCCTTTCTTTCTACAAAATTCATGAATACTTTATTCCTTAAGCAAAGTAACGTTTTTGACATTTTTCATATTGATTTTAAATTTTGATAAAAAGTTAATTTATATCAAAAGTTTCATTCATATCACTAGAGATTTATATATTAACCAAAAAAAGCCCTTGAGTTTAAGTGCGAATTATTGATGACTTAATAAGAGTACAAAATTAGAGTTTATATAAATGTTTAAAAAATGGATGTATCAGAAGTTGAGATCAAAATTTAGATGATTTCAAACTACTTTAAATGCAGATTTTGATCAATCAATGTTAGGGATCAATACCTTTCAAACATATGCAAGATTTTGATGAAAAATGTTCACTTTATAAGCATTGAAAACAAGCTTTAAAAACAGGTTCGAGGAAAAAGCTTTTAAAACATTGTTGAATCTTAAAAATTGTTTAAAAACTACTTAAACATGTATATTAATTAGGAATCAGACTTTGAAAATACGATATGAGACATAATTTTTATCCTTGATTTGCAACTGAGAGACTGATTGATACGATTTTGGGCTCTTAACAATAAATAAGAGGTAACTTAATTTGATAATCAAATAAGCTATGATTTGTTAACTCGATTTTGTGCAAAAAACAAGATTCACGATTTGACTAATCTTTAAGAAACTAATTTTGCGTGCGCTCCAACTCTTTGAGATTTTAAAGTTTAATAACTTAGTTCAAAATTGAGTACTTTTTATTCTATACAATTAAAGTATTAATAAAAAATCTCTATTGACTCAAATTAAATAAGAGATACGATTAAATAATATTGATTTCTCAACTTTGGTTTGAGGCCCAGAATTCTTGGGTGCGCTTCTAAGCAAAGTATGAATTAAGTTTAAAGTGCACACAAGGCCAAAATCGTTTAGATTCTTACAAACTATATTATGAAACAACTTGAATCGAATTTGATTCTAAAATTTATTGTATCATCAATAATAAGTGATATGTTATTTACAACTTAGTTATTACACATTTGATATAATGATATAGCTATCAATTTTGTGTTGAAGCGCTCACAAGTTTGCAATTATTATAAAACTTCAATATTCATCATCAACTATTAATTCCAATCATAATTATGAAACTTTACTTATTTTTCTTAATTTAATATAAATATTAAAAAATGGAATAATTGTGTAAAACTATCAATTCACAGGTTAGATGTTATCAATTGCTGTCTTAACAAAAACCCTTTAATAAGTCTCATTAATGTATACTTTTTTTTAAAAAGTTGCTAAAATTTTGAAATAAATAGTGAGATTCATAATTGAATTCAAATGAAATTCAAAGTAATTATTTTTGAAGTTGTACTGAAGCTTTGATAATTAACAATAATGTTCATAACAAACTTGTGTAATAAATAAAAATGAATTATAATAAAGTGAGAGCTATAACGAAGCTTGAGGTTAGATTTGATATTCAGTTTTAATAGTTCTAAACAGAGGTTAATTATTATAAGGGCAATAATTTTGAAGGAGTATAACTAAATTTTATAATGGAAGCCTTGAGGCAACGCTGACATTGAGCTAACAATTTTGGAAAATACTGAATATAAACTCACCGCTAAAGTGAGAGGTGCCACAAAAAACAACATTCCGTATATCTTCCATCTGTTTTGCATACCAGACCAAAGGATGGTGGTTAGGGTTGTGCACTAAATGGAGCCAAAAATAAGTGAAAAGTGGGATGTCTTGATTGTAAAGATTTCAAAATGACAAAATGATTGTCCTTCTATAGTAAACTGATACTTGTTACGACTCCAGAACACATGCTGTACTCATCTGAAAGCTCAATAAATTAAGTCTATCTCAAAGATCGCTATCAGTTAATGTCCTCAACTGTTACTGGTCTTTAAAGGGTCTAATTATAGAAAATTTTCGGCTTATTTGTCTCATTGAGAAAGTGTTCATTATAATCGAGATGTTTGGAGAGATTTGAATATTATTAGTTTCTTATGTAAAGCAAATTGTCTTGTGTAACAGATGTAAAGCCCATTGTATTTCAAAACCAGCTGCTATTTCCTTGTAATGACATTTAATGTTAAATTTATATTTATTTCGCACAATTTCATTCTTGATTTATGAACATTTTAAGTTTTTCAGTAATATTAAATTATTTTACTTTATATAGTCATCAAGTAATAAATTTCAGGATAAGTTTTTAGTCGTAAAACTTAATATCCTCTACTTTACTAAAGTTTATTTCTTATTAAATGCATAATTGAAATTAAACTCAGAAAAATAAATTTTGGGAACACTTAAATTATATTTTTAATACATTTGGCTTTTCTCAGAATTTTCAACCCTTTAGTTTTTAACATGTTTATTGCGTTATAAATATTTGATAATTTTATTAAATAATAAATTGAGTCAAATTTATTTTTATTGAAAAACATTAGAATAAATTTTTTTATTGTCTTCAATAAAATAAAGTCGAGTTTAATAGATTAGATATTATTCTTTCTGAACTTTATGTTTTCTAAGTTAAGCCAAAATCGATGCCCTGTAACACAAACAACTATTGCTTTACATTGTATTCCACGACGAATTACTGTTGAAGCAATTTGAAGAGAGCCCTTCGAAATGTCTAAATTCATGCCACAGATGTATTCTGTGTGCTTCAATTGGAGAAAATCATATGATTTTTAATTTTTCTCATCAATTTCATAGCATTCAGCTGCGAGCCAAGAAAGCGTGCGCTCCACCTAAAGTTTTTGAATCATTGTGTACTCGAATGTAAATTTGCCAATAAATCTTTTTTTCCCATCAAATTGAGATGATTTAGTTCAAAATGATAGCAGTTAATCAACATATTAATTAACTATAAATCCTATAGAAAATCCTATTCATATGAATGTCCAGTGCTCAAGACTTAGTTTTTTGTCAGGTTCCTACTGACTGAGCCTATGATTCTCAAACTTCATAATCAGGAAAACTGTGAGATTTTTCAATTTTTCATAAATATTTGCTATTTTATGATAAACTCAACAAAAAAACTGGCATTGATGTTAAATAAGTTGACTCAAACTTTTGCATGACTTTATTAACTTTAGATGATTTTCTATAAAAATTTCGATCATTATAAGTTATAATGAAAGTTTTGATAATAAAACAAAAAAATTGTATCTATAATGAAAAATTAAAAACGTCTTTCAATACAACTAGACATTCAGAAGCTGAAATAAATGGGTTATTATAAATTCATAGAAGACACTCGAAATATATTAAATCATTTCAAATACAATAAAGAATGTGATAATACTTATGATTGCATGAAATGTGCTAAAACTGTTTTTGGTCTCACATTTTAAAGATATGTTTCTAATAAAAAGACTTTCAATAGATTGTATTCAAGCTTTATTATGTGTGCGGATATTTGAAACCCTAAATTTCATATAAAATTGCCAATTCGATCACTAAAATTGAATGTTCCTTTTAACATTATTACAAATTTATAAATCCAATACGAGGTCTGGCTTGAGGTTAAGCTCAGGTTATTAGAGTTTTGTCAGGCTCACCACTGAGCCAGAAAAGCTCGACCCTTGATGAGTACTCTCATTAACTTTCGAGATTTTTCAATGAGTCTCAATTGATATTTAAAAAAGTACTTATTTTTTTCAACGTTTTCGAAAAGTTTTTGATAAGTGTTTCTTCTTGAGAATGACTATAGACTGCAAAAGCCTCGATTATAATGTAAGTTAGAATGTGTTTAACGTTTTAAGAATAAGTTATGAATGAATATAAGGTTAAAATTGTTTCACACAACTTATTGGAGTGGATGTCGAGAGTGTGAAGAGGAACTGTGCTCAACGAGTAAAAACAAGGACACAATTGGTTTCATTGCAAATATAATGTGATGCTTTTGACTTTCTATAATACCCTCTTGAGTGTCCTCCCTTTCTATGACAGATTTTCTGCCCAACGATTCGAATCTTTGTGACCATAGAGTGAATGTTTCACTGGAGTGAACAATCTCTCAGTGTCGCAAAAAAATTGTTCGTCTCGTTTATCAAAGAATAAGAAGAGCTTTTGTCACTGGATTTAGTATTTAATGCAATAGTAGGATGGCTCGAGTGTAGTGGAGAATTCCAGCAGATGTATGAAAGGCATGAGCGTTCAGTTTGAGTAAGTTATGAGATGCTCACACTCTCCTCATACTTCTATGGAATTTTTGTGAACTGTTTTTTTGACAATTACTCTCAACGCATCTCTCTTTTTATTTGTGGCATTAATCCCGACAGCAGATGTTGTGTTAGAGCATCAAATGTTATTTTAGTTTAAAAACTAACATTTGGCTTAAAGTTAAAGTCATGTATCAGAGATAAAAGTACAAGTTTATTCAATATTGTTTGCGATCTACAGTAGTAGTTCTGTTTCAAAACAACTTTCAATGATTTTTTCTTATTTCTCTTTTTACGCTCATTTCATTTGTAATACGTATTTATCGTACTGACAGACAAACCCACAAATTTTACCTTTTTTAACACTTGTCACATCTTTGAAACTTTCTTCATACTTATCATATCATATATAAGTGGAAAAATTCAAGAAACTCGAGCCCCTAAACATGTGAGATCATCTGTTTCCTGGCTTTCAATAACAAAATATTCGTAAACCAAACCGGAAACTTGTGAGTTTAGTCTATTGAAAAGGTTTTCCTCTTCTAAGCTTTTAAAACTTCAAGAACTTCTTCTTTTCATTTGATTTTTAGAAATATTTCTTCAAAATAATTCCTTTTATCTCCAATGAAAAAGTTGAGGTTCGTCTGCAACAAAAATAATTGCTGACAGTCTTATAAGTGTAAACTCTTTAATTCAATGAATCGACAAAACTTGTGTCCATAATAGCTGTTTGAATTTCGAACAAATATGACATTAAATTGATTTTCTAGTAGAAAAAAGGTTTGATTTAATGTTTGACTTGGAAGATGTTTGAAATGGTGATATGTATTATACTGTATAATGGATTATACAGAATAACAGATCAAAATTCTTTACAAATTTCAACCAACTCTTCAAATCTTGTTATATCAAATCATCAGTTTATAGAATTTCAATTTCAATCTATTTTAGAGCTCGTATTTTTCAGAAATCAGGTTCTCGTGTATCGAAAATTTATTTTCCTCAAGTCTCGGTCGGGTCTCGACTATTACTCGATTCTTCAAAAACTTTGAAAACTATATAGTTTTAGAGCATTTAATTGTCAAGATGTAAATGTTTAGTTGCATTTGATTTAATTTAATTAATTTTTCTGAAATAAGTATCAAATACAAAGATAAAGTTTATAGAAATCGATTTCGAGTCTCTCGGTTTTCCTGACTCGTGACTCAACAAGAAATTATTCGATAGATTTTTAATTCCTATATAACTAGTGTTGCAGTTTATAAATTGCTTTTAAAGATAAATTGAATTCAATAATATTTGTGCAAACAAAATGTAGGCTCAAATAATTTGAAAAATAACAACTTTAGACTTGAAATTCATTTATAACTTAGTTTTGTTTCCTACATAAACGAGAAAAATAAGTTTGTATTTAAAAAGTAAATAACTTTGAATGTTGTTTTTGCAAGTTTGAGAAATACATACGATTACAAATTTTAATTAAAGCTATTTTTCATGCTTAAAATCAAATGAAAATTTTATTTTTAAAATTGCTTTTATGAAAAAATAATTAGAAGTTTTTAATATCAAAGAAGTCTTTTGATGCTTTCGAGTCTTCGGATGAGGTCATCGGCCATAAACTTAGCATTACATTGAAGAATAAATTTGATGGACAAAACTTTGTGGAAAAGTTTGAATCGCAATAAAACTTTATTTTAACCATCGATTGATTGTATAAATATGTCCTGAAAAAGAAAAGTTTGTTAATTATTTATTTTGTAATTTTGGAAATTATTTTTACTGTCAATCAATAATTTCTAGTGTCTACATATGATGGATGTATGTTATGGATGGATATGAGCAAAGATTTGAATTTCGATATTTTTATCATAATTACAAGCACTCGAATAAATAAGACATATTTATAAGAATCATATTTATTAAAGGCCTGAAGGGTTTGCTATTCATTTTGATAACTGCTGTAGTCTTGCATTAATGCAATGGAATTTGAAATTAAAACCAATTTGAGTTTTTTCGAATAGCAGTGCATTGGCTTTTCTTGAGAGCAAATTCAAGCGTTTAGATTTATGGTCTGCACAAGTTCTCTGCAAAGCTAGCATTCAATTATTTGATGTAACGGTATGTGTGAGCTCTTATGCGCTCTATTATAACATTTAAGGCCTGTTTTATAAGGAGGAAAATAATTTGTGATTTAGCTCAAGAATATTCTAAATTTTATCACTAAATAGTTTTAAAACTTATTAGCGTTAAATTTGAGACTTGGAAGGATTTGTTTAACTGATTTCGGAATTTTCTTTTGATATCGATTTCTAAACAGGTAATCGTGTGCTCACTATTAGATAAGATTGGGTTTTAATACAAGCGATAGCTATAAAAGCGTCGGTTTGTATTGCCTGAAGGGTAAGTTATAAGGATGGGAACACTCACTTAAGTGAAACGCTCCAAAGAGTATCATATTTATGTTGACCAAAATGAGAGCCTTAGTCGAGAACAAATCGCCTTCTTTTCCTGACAAGAAAATCTAGATAAATCGCATAATAAATAATTAGAAAAGAGAACTCAATGAAACCCTTTGTTGAGTCAACGAATGCAAATTTATGTTCTCCGACTGTAAGTGCAATCTAGAAAATTAGTGCCATTAAATTTCTACTTAACATCTATACATATAATGCTTTAATACCACTTCAAAAGAATTTGTGTGATAGATATAAGTTTTCAAAATTAATCATTTTCAAGAGAGCCTTAACTT
>JAQFZT010001073.1:0-17506 GCA_034696325.1 Camisiidae sp.
TTCATCAGCACGAATGAGTCAACAAATTAAATTGACTCTTTATTATGCATTTACTTCTTAGCGGATATCAGGAGAGATATACTTTAGATCACTGTTTGTGATCAAATAGCAAGTTGTGAAAAAGTAAGAAACAGTTTTTTATATTAATAATTTTGTATTTTCTTGCAATGAGAAGAAGTCTAGTGATGGATCCGAGTGGACGTAAGTCATTGGATTCTTGTCACTAAACCGACAACTCACTAGACCGACAAAAAAATCTTCACAGAATTCACCAATTTTTCTCAGATTCTCATAACTTCTCACAGAATTCATTAATTTTTCTCAAATTTAAACATTTTCTAACAGAATTAATCAGTTTTACAGAATTACAGAATTAATTTTTTATTTTTTATATTAGAGAAAAATGTTAAATTCTGTAGTCAAGTGTTTTGATTGAGAAAAGTTAATATATTCTGTGAGAAGTTGTGAGAATCTGAGAAAAACTGGTCAATTCTGTGAAAATTTATTTTGTTGGTCTAGTGAGCTGTCGGTTTATTGGATGCGACCCTAAGTCTTCACATAACTTTAACATTGATTTACTGTTTACAGATTTATACTACCGGTGGTTGTCTTTAATTAGGTGAGAAAATCGATTTCGTGCTCCAAATGTGCACTTAATTTATTGTATGACTTAATTAGTTTAGCGGTTCTCTACAATGTGCTCATGATTATCGGGAGGTCTGTCTTCTGGGAGTTGCAGAATCTTTCTCTCATGGCTTGGATTATAATTGACTATATATTTGATGCCATCTATTTGTTAGATATGCTCATCAATTCACGGACAGGTATTCTATCAAACTTCAAATATGTTTTAATGCTCTTTTTTGTATATTATTGTTGAAAACTTTTAAGTTATCAATTTTGATATATAAACAGCTTCATAAAGAGGTTAGTCTTAACATGTGAACAAAAAATGCAAATTATTTCACTGAAATAAAGTGTCTTTTAGGGAGAAAAAACTAGAGCTGAGTCAAACTGAGAAATTTTCGAGTCTCGAAATTAATTTCTAGAACTTTCATCCCTCTATTTAATATTTTTTAGGAAAAATGTTAGCTTTTTATCTAATTTTTCAAGTTTTAATAGAGTAATAAAAATTAGTTTGAAATTTGAAAACTAAATACAATCAATAAACTCATACTTTTAAATGAAAAATACAAACTCTTTAAATATTAATGTTTTAAAACAATAAATGTTTAGCTAGAAATTAAGGATTAAATGTTTTAAAACTAATTCAAATTCATTAATAAAAGATTGTTTAACTTATTTATCCCTTTATTGTCAGTGAAAATGAAAATTACAAAAATAGATCTTAAAATTTGCCGAACGTTTTCGATCTACACTGAGATCATCTTCAGGGCATTGATAAAACAAATTACTTTAAATGAAATTTTGAATATTTGTATCAAATTCATGTTTTTGAAAGATTGCGAATATCTATAGGTAGTCGAGACTCGATTGAGTCTCGAGGCAAATAAACGAGACGTTCACGAACGATAAAGTTCATAGAAATCAATTTCTAGACTCAGCAAAACAATTCGATCGAGACTATAGATCCGATACTGAGTACTAATTGTAATATGATTTTTATCCCAAAAGTTAGTCAAATGAAACACATTAGAGTTATTAAAACTCTAATCTGATAAAAACAGCGGTTTTTTCTGTGTAAAAGAAATTTTTTCATCTCTCACTTAAAACAATTTAAGAAATTCGTAAAAGTTAAATAAATAAAACTTGAGCATTATTTGGAGACATGATTCGCGTTCAAACGCTCCAACAAACAGACTAATTGAATCTTTTTTTCAATCAATTATAACTTTTCTTAGAAATGAATTAAAGGTTGAGTTCATGAGAAAAAGCCTTAAGTTTCCTATCATTTATAAGAATGGGTTCTGAAAATAGCAATTATTGATATTCAATAGAAAAGCATTCAATATTTCATTTTCTTCTCTACATTAAGTAAAGAACTCATAAAATGTCTGAAGAATTTTTTTTTCTCAATTCAGGTTATTTAGAACAGGGATTATTAGTTCGGGACTCAAACAAACTTCTAATAAATTATATGAGAAGTTATAAATTCAAATTGGATTTAATATCACTGATACCGACAGATCTATTCTATATAGTGACGGGTCTATTATGTGACCCCAACTATATGTATCCGTGTTCTGTCATTGTTAGAATCAATAGACTCTTCAGATTTCATAGACTTCAGGAGTTTTTCGACAGAACCGAAACGCGGACTAATTTTCCGTACGCTTTTCGTATCGCAAAACTCGTATTTTATATATTAATTCTGATTCACTGGAATGCGTGCATATATTTCGCGATCTCTTATTTCATTGGTTTTGATTCCGATAAATGGGTTTATAATAGACGGAGAAATGAAACTGAAGACTCTCTTAAACATCAATATATATATTGCTTTTATTGGTCAACACTTACACTGACAACAATAGGAGAAGTGCCCATTCCTGAGACAGATGTCGAATATATTTTTGTGGTCTTCAACTTTTTGATCGGTATAATAGTTAACAACAATTGAAGGCCCGAATAGAGCACAAACTCTTTTGAATTTTTCTTTTTTATACTGTATTGTTATTTTAGTAGTTTAAAGCGCGTGAAACAATCACTCAGTTAATAGAAGTTAAAAAAGGACAGCAAATGAAAACAGTTTGTGCTCAAACTTCAATTCATTTGGTTTTTAATGATTTAATGAAAACTTTTTTAACACATTTCAACTATTTCTCAAATTTGATTAAAGGCGTGTTGATTTTCGCCACTATTGTTGGAAATGTGGGTTCAATGATCACTAACATGAACGCCGCGAGAGCTGACTTCCAGTCACGCATGGATTCTGTGAAACAATATATGGAGTTCCGACACGTGAGCAAAGAATTAGAGAATCGAGTGATAAAATGGTTCGACTATTTGTGGTCTAATAAGCAGTCATTGGATGAAGAATCAGTCACTTCTATATTACCCGATAAACTGAAAGCAGAGATTGCTATTCACGTTCATCTTCAGGCTCTCAGAAGAGTTCAACTCTTTCAAGACTGTGAACCGGGACTTCTTGTCCAATTGGTTCTTAAGCTAAGGCTTCAAGTCTTCTCTCCGGGTGACTATATTTGTAGGAAAGGAGACGTCGGAAAAGAGGTTCACTTTATTTATTTGAAAATTCATTTATTTATTTATAAATCAAAACTTATGCAGACTTTATAATAACAAAAGAAAAAAAGCACAAATAATATCACAATAGAAGTGATAGAAAAGAAAGTCTCATTAGAACCAGAAGTGGTGTCTAATTGTATGGTATTGTTGAATAGTATTCCTCATTTCATAATCATTTCATTTGTTTTTAATTGATTATGAAATACATAAAAACGAAAGAGAAAAACACTTCTCAAAAAATAAAGAGAAAAATGCAATAAACAAACTTTTAAATATGATTGAGATTAATGACTAAATCATTAAAACTTGAACTAAACATTTAAATTGAAGAGTCAAACATTTATCTACAACTTCATCATTTAAACTGTCATCACTGAAACCCGAAAAATCTAAAGTTTAACGCGTTTTTAATCATTACATATTTTATTTGATGTCTTAAGAAGTTATATTTTTTCAGCGATCATAGAGTTTAAACTACAAGTATATCTATTGATGAACTCTTATATCAAAACGTATTTTAATAACAAAATATTGAGTTCAAAAAATGATTTAATCATTAATCTTAATGATATAAAAATTTTGTTTTTACTCTTTGACTTTACTCTTAACATTTTGAGAATTTTTTTCTTTGCCTTTCATCTTGATGTGATCCTCATTGAAACGCAACCGTTAACCTAAATAGACTTGAGGCCATTAAGTCTTAAAATACAGAGCAAATAAAGAGTTTCCTATTCAATAGTATAAAGAATTTCTTTTATAATCATTGATTTAATTAATGTTGAAAATTGTTATTTAAGTTAAATAATTATTCAATACTAATCATTGATTTCACTATATAAAGATGTATATCGTTAAAAGAGGTAAACTATCAGTTGTTGGCGATGATGGTAAAACAGTTTTCGCCACTTTAACAGACGGTTCAGTTTTCGGTGAACTTTCGATTCTAAACATAACAGGAGTTAAAACAGGAAACAGAAGAACTGCAAACGTGCGTTCAGTCGGATATTCAGACCTGTTTTGTCTCTCAAAAAATGATTTGTGGGATGTTTTAGAAGATTATCCCGAAGCCAAATCACTACTCATTGAAAGGGGAAAAGAAATCCTGAGAAAAGATGCGCTTCTCGATGAAGAAGCACTTAAAGTGGCCCAAAAAGCTGAAGAAGATATTAAGCTGAAGTGTACGCGTTTGGAAACAACGGTTGACTCTTTACAAACTCGTTTAGCGAGACTTTTGGCAGAATATTCTGCGTCTCAAAAGAGATTAAAACAGAGAATAACTTTCTTAGAAAGACATGCAGAAAGCAGTGCAACCACTTATAGTGACTCTCTTGCGCCAAGCGATGAATGTCCGCCAACTAGTGCTGTAAAACTTAGAAGAAGTGCTACTCTTTCTACTCATCCATGTGCTGATCGACAGTTTACTCAATGAATATTTATCTTAAGATTTATCTTATTATTTCATTTTAGTATTAGTGAGAAGTTATGCATATTTTTCACAATTATTCCGTCCGTAAAAATTGTAAAAAACAAATATTAACTTTCTTATAAATAATGGAAATTATTTTAAATTTATTAACATTTCAAATGTATAAGTGAGTGATAATCAAAATTGGTTTTATATTTCAAGATAAAATATTATTTATTCATTATTAGACTAACAGTTTTTCAATTTCTTATTCCATAGAAAAAACTTTTAAGTTTTTGGAAATTCTCAGAGAATTCATAACTTATATTAGTATTTCTGTCGAAGGTTTAATTCAAAATCTTTATTGTTAAAAATTTTATGTAAATCTTATGAAAATTCTTTTTATGAAAATTATTTCTTATTATTATTCTATTAAATTAAAATAAAAATATTTAATTTAAATCTAATAAATTTGTTAGAATGAGAAACTAAAGCTTGAATACCTTAAGGTTTAGTTTTAATTAGAAATTGATGCTTATAATAGTGATACTGAATTAAGCTCAGAATAAATGCCTAAACCTTAACTTCTTCCCTAACTTATGAATGTTCTATTAATTGACTCAGCGCATTGAATTTATTTTTAAGTGCCTTTTTAGACACTAATTTCAAACTTTTGGTAAGGCTTTAGCTTAAACTTATTTTTATGGTTCTAAATTAGTGTCTAATTTTGGCAACACTAGAAAAATTGAATGTATTGTTTTATGATGCGTGAGTCAATTGTACTTGAATATGGAAAATTGACGTTAGCTGATATGCCTAACAGTAAAACTCCTTATCTAAGTTTATAACTCGATCTACATAACCAGTTTTACTTTTAAGTCCTATCAGTTAACGTCAATTTTCCATATTCAAGTACAATTAGTCATATTTTCATCTATTAAGTTATGATCAAATTTTGTGCACTTCATCAAGAACTTAATATACATATTTTGCATTAGACCAGAGGTCATTTAGCTAAAAGGCCAGAAAAAAGCTTAATTTCTACCAAAAGGACGCAGTAATTAATCATAATTTTCAAACACTATCAAAATTGAGGATTAATTAAGAAATAAAATTAGAAATGAATTTCTGTCGAGTTTCTAACTTTTATAATAAAATGCTTTGAATACAGTATCGAACTTATGTACAGCTGATATGAACTAATACAAGATTATTAGCTTATTAAAAGTTAAATAAATGTTTTAATCTTTAGAAAGTACTTTAGAAACTGGAAATGGCTAACGATTATTGACTTTACCCTTAATAATGTGTGAATGATATGAGTCTTTGATTTTGATTGATTAGTCATTTTTTCAGATGTACTTAATATTAAATCGATAAAAATAATGCACTTTTAATGCAATTCATAAATTACTTCATAATATGAAAATTCTGATAAATTCTTGAAAGGTTATTGAAAGTCAGTATAAGTAGTCAACCGAACTTCAAAAGTAATCAAAAATTGATTTGATTTTTGAAGCAAAATAATTCTTCGCACTTAATAGATTCGCACTTTATTTTCATTTTAATAAAATTAATGAAAATCAATAAAATTGGTTTATATAATATAAATACTAGTATAAGTAGATATTTATAACTCTATCAATAGTTTCTTTAAGATATATAAGAATTGAGTTTCGTTTGAATGAAAAACATGTGAAAACTTTCTTCAATAGACTTTATTTTGTTATTTATTTTAAAATCTGTTGAATTCATTAATTGAGTTAAACTCAAAGCCCATAAACTTTTTTCCCTTAGAATTTCTTCACAATTCGGGCGTTTATTTGTTCGTAATGAAGACATTTTCTCTACCAAATCAAATAAGTTCTTGTATTCGGTTTCTAAGCATGATTTTCCTCCAATTGGTCTACAAATTTAGAAAATTTTTTGAGTTATTTTAATTTATTTTAAAAATTAATAATTATTTACTCATTGATGTCAATGTTGAATAGTTTGGGAGCAATAATTCCCAGGCTATAAATATCTGCTTTTCTGTCATATTTTCTTGTTGTGAGCACTTCAGGTGCCATATATTTTCGGGTTCCTCTATATTTTGTATGCGATTGTTCTTCACTTTCATGAAATGTCGCTAAACCAAAGTCTCCAACTTTTACGAATCGACCTTTTGTCCCATCAGTTATGAGAATATTATTTGGTTTTAAATCTCTATGAATTATATTTTGTTTATGCAAATAATCAACACTTTCCACGATTTCAATGAATAATTCACTGGAAATATAATATCCTAAAGGTTTCATTACTTCTGAATCCTTTTGATTCAACTCTTTATTCACTATTTCTATGATTTCTTTCAATGTTTTATAACACAATTCCATTTGAATGTGTAATAATAGAGTATTATTTGGTTTAAAAACTTCATGACTTGTACTTAATTTTTCTATTAACTCATCATTTTTAGAATAATAGTTATTTTCGATCCAAAAATACTCCAATTTCACGATTCGATTACTCTCTAGTTTAGACAAAATCTCAATTTCTTTCAGAGCTTTTTCTTTCAAGTCATCATTAATGGGAACCTTTTTTATGGCAAATATTCTATGATTTCTTTTGTTAATAGCTTTATAAACAATACCAAAATTGCCGAATGCAATCATTTCTAATTCTTGGAATTCTGAATTATATTCAAAGTTTGACTCTATTGTATGAGTTATTCCACAATAATTAGCAAATATTTCATTAAATGATTTGAATTGTGTTTGTTTGGGTTCCTTAATAATCCCATCTTTTCCTCCACAATAACCCAAACATAATACAAACCATTCTCTGAAAGTGCAGCTGAAATGTTGTATTTATAATGTGATGCAATTTCAATGAACTTCTCTGAATGATTCAACTTTAATGGAGTCAATTGTTTCTCTTCATTAGTTATAACTCCCAATTGATTATAAAAATTCCAACCGAAAACATAAATATGTCCCTCACATGATAACAATAGGCTGTGATCTAAACCACAGCTTATTTTCTTAATTTTAACATCAATTTGAATGCGTTTTGAGTTGTTTTCAATTTGATTTCTGCTATTCAGACCCAATTGACCACTACTATTATTACCCCAACTATAAACACATCCACTTTCTGTTAATACCATTGAATGCCAATAACCACACGAAATCTCTTTCACTTTGCACTCGATTACTTTGAAAGGTTTTGACACATAATTCCTAATTTGTCCCCAAGTATTGTCACCCCAACCATACACTTCATTATTTAATGTTAACACAAGTGTATGACTAAAACCACAACACATTTCAATAATATTTTCATTTATTAAATATTTATTTAATTCTGGTTTTGATATCTCGTGTTCATCTCTTTCATTCCCTAAATATCTATTTGTTCCCCAACAATATAGTTTGCCATCACTATCGCGCGCAATTGTATGACATGCACTACTCTTGAAATCAATAATTCGTTTATTACTTAACTCTTCATTAATAGTAAACTCTTCAACAATGTTCTGGTGACCAAACCCTAAAACTCCAAACTCATTACGACCACAACAATACACTTTGTCTTCATTTGTGACTAAAATTACATTAATTTCTTTTCTATAACCTCTAAAAACATATAAAAGTTTAATATTTCTCTTAATTACTTCATTTATTTTATTTAAAACTTTTATTTTCTTGAAAACACTATTATTTTCCGACATTTTATGTTCTCTTTTTGTTTCAAAAACAATTTCTATTAATTTTATGACTTTCTCTGTTCAATAAAAATACTCTTGAATTGATAACAACATTTAATTGTGTTTTTATGTATTTTATTATTTTTATTATATTTATACATTTCTTCTTCTATTTTTATATTGTAAAAGTATTTCATAAAATTATTGCTATTTATTTTGATTCTATTAATAAATTAATTACAAATAAAATAATTTTCGAATCGTGTAATTCCAAAGCTTAAACCAAAATTTTGCTTAAATTGAATATTAATGCTTTACAGAGTAATCTTCAATATAAACACTTTTTATTTCTTTTCTTTACAACTGTTTTATCATTGAAGGTCTCGAAAGTAAAAGAATTGAATAAAGATAAAGAAGAGATTAAAGTCAATTATTTATAAAATTGAAAATTGAACAAAATTTTCAAGATTTAAGAATTGTTGGCATTAAAAGAATAGGAAAATGATATAAATGAAGCCATTGTTAAAAGTGAAGCAAAAGAAAAGACAATTCTAGTCGAGTATAATAAAGATTTTGAAATTCCACCAAAACTTCTTTATATAAGTGGTTAAATATATCTTAAAAAAAGTTTCTATAGAGTCAACAAAACTCTAAAGAATATAATGCTTTTTTCATCCACGAAGAGTGAGTTAATACTTTTAAAGAATATAAGATTTATAAATAAACATATTATCAATGGATTATAGTATCTGTGTCTTGATTTAGAACCGAATGGATATAATGATAATCCCATTCTATATAAATAACTGCCTACAGAATTGATAGCCATTTCTGGTGGTAAAACCTTTGAGATACTAAAATCTTCGATTTCAGTTTCAATTTTTCAACTTATTTTATCTTTAATTATTCCAATTATATTAACACTATTTTCAAAATTTTCAGTAAATTTGATATCATGTGAAAATCAATGCCTCTATGTATTTAAAAACCCGAAATTTCAGGTTAAATTCGAAGTTAAACTAATCTTTAAATGTTTTACAAAACTTAGTGCAAACTCAACTGTTTATTATTAGCTTTAGATCGAGTTTTCTGTTTAGAATCACTTTATATATTTCTTATTTGAATATCGATTTTGCATTTATATTCAAATTAATTTCAATATTATTGATGATATTTTATTGTATGAATTAATTTTAAATCAACTTCACTTCAACACAGAAATTAACATTTGATAAGTAGTTATATTATGGAAAAACTCTTAAGTTTTTTGAAAAGTTTTGATCAATTTGTCTGTATATTTCCATATGAAAATCGATTTTGCGTTTATTTTGAATATGATTTTCGTGACTTCAATTCAAATTGAAATTCAATTCAAATATGTCACATCCCTATTAATTATTTATTTCCATTTATTTAATATTTATTTTTTACTTCCCAAATAAAACCTTTCGTCCCATTGATTTCTATTTTATGACTGTCTTTAACAGATGTCACGTAATTTCATTCTTTTCAAAGTTAGATTTTTGTGATTGAACTTTTGTTATGTTGTTCTACTTTATTGATAACACAATTATTGCGGATCTACGTTTTGGCAAAAATGAACTGACTTATGAAAAATTAATCAATTCTTTTTGCAGCAAATTTACTCATTCAATTCGATTAATAACGTAATTAATCTTCAAAGGCTTGAAATGAGATTTAAATCATGTATGAGTTGTTGAACAATGAGTTTGAAATTACTTTTTAAACCACTTATAGATTATAATAATAATAAAATAAAATGTTTAAACTTGTTGTTTAGCAAAATTTAGTTATTTATTCATTTAATTGACCGCTTATATGATAACTTATCGCTTTCTGAAAACCATAATAAATGATTGATAGAAAACAAAAGCAATATAACATTTATGAAAATGACAAAAGTGCTCGTTTTGAAAATCAATTGGCTGTCGATCTAATTACAACATCAGCAGGATTGGCGTTAGCAGTTCCCGGTTCATTGGTTTGGATGGCAGCTCTATATCCACCGGCATCAGCAATATAATTGACAAGACGTAATAAGCCTTGAGCATCTGTGTAACCATAAGATCCAGTTACGGCACCGCTTCCATCACCAGTTTCTTGTCTGGTTAAAGTTGTTCCAAATTCATCAGTGGATTGAAATGCAAAATTATATGGTTGCGGAGCCTCAATAATCAATTGGGCGTATGAGCAGACAATAATCGACAATAAAAGAATGCACTATTGAGTAAAAATAAAATAAAACACTTTATAGATTCCAATAGTTGTTCAATTTTCAATAGTTAGCTTTTATTTTAGAGGTTAAAACATAGTTAATGTTTTAGCTCTGCTAAAAGTTTGTATCAAATCATACCTTAAACATTTTTATTAATTTATCTTTTACTTGAAGCAAAACTTGAAGTTATTAAGTCAAAGCGAACAGTAGTGAAAGTGAAGATACTCTGAAGATGACATGAGATTTTATACTTACATGATGTATATGAAAATTGCCCAATTCAAGAGAGCAGAGCCAGTTTGAATCTAAACCAGGACTTACACTATCTGAAGAAACCTGAGGACAAGATTAAAAAAAATATTTGTAAAAAAATCGAAAGTGTAGATTAGAATGTTAATTTTGCAATTGTTACTATAAATCATCATTATATAGATGTAAAAAAGCTAAAGTAATAAATATTTGATAGCAATTTTCTTAAGTAAGAGTTCAAATGACAGATTTAAATAATTTTTAAGAAATTTACCAAATTCGAGCTTAAAAACAAATAAATTAAAATTAATTTATAAAGTAATAATAATAAAATGACTGACTCAGCATCGAATAGTTGAATAATTAGGAAGTTCAATCATGGAATTAAGACCTGCAAATTATGTTCTTTATTATTTTTGGGACAATTTATATATTCAATAATAGTGAAATTATGGAATTTGGCATTTTTTGACCACAATATAAGATTATTGATAAACAAAGTATTTTATTGTTAGCTACAGACAGACAGACAGACAGAGAGTGCAAATCTGTAAACTTGTTGTGTTCCAAAATAATCTAAATTCTTAAAGCTTAATTGAATCTTAATTGAATTAATCAATTGATATAATTAAAAACTTCTTTTATCAACTAGTTGAATGGCTTAAGGCGTAGACTAATTTTGCGCTATCTTAAAACTCAAAAATCTTCTTCTATCTCTCGAATTCTTTTCCTCAGCCTTGATCTAAATATTTTAGATTGATTTTAACTCATTTGATTAGGATTTCGTAAAAAATACACTCATTTCAAAGATTGCATTTAATTTAATTAAAACTATGCATTGGATGAGTTTTTAAGGAAAGCATTTGAGTTTTGATGAAAGCATAAATATTTTAGTTTTATATCTCATAAAACATTTAATTAAAGAGTTAAGTAAATCATGAAAAAATATTAAAAATCAGGTAAAAGTAAAAACTATATCTGAAAAATGATATTAAACTTTTTGTTCACTATTTTCTGATATCATTAAATCATAAAATGAATAAAATGTTTTTGCAACTCATCAACAGATAAGACACGTGGGTTCAAATAACCCAAATTAAAAGGATGAGTTGATAGTGAAATCTTTACACTTTATCAGACGATCTCTCACACGTCAGATTTTCTAAAACCTGATTAACATTTATATAGAAAAATGAGCAGAGTCTGCAAATTATGGGCCTTAAACTGACAAAAATTAAACTGAAAAATTATGTCTTTTCTCAAAATAATGAATTCAACATTTATTAATAAACAGAAATAATTAATGCATATTTGATTATAATGTTGAATAATTAGAATGATTAGAACCTCCTGAAAAATTTGAAGGCTAAAGTTGTACTAAAATAGTTGCTGTAGTCTTTACTAGTATTTTTCAAGATTGAAAAAGTACAATAAGGCACCAAAAGATAGTTCTTGTTTCAGGAAATAATGCTAATTAATAAGGGTTTCATAACTCATAAACACTACTCTATGATATTACTGATGAACATTTAAAATCTATGTTTTCCCTAATGTTTCAGTTGAGTTTATCACTGGATTTTCTGAGATTTGAGAACTTTGAGTCTCTAATTGTAATCTTTGAAAGAGACCTATTCGTTATTAGAGTTGTTAAATGTTGTTTAAAGCATATTAATGTATTTTTCAGTGAATTTACATAGAATTTACATTAAAATAGAGTTTACATGAATATAAAAAGGCCTTTAATTTTGCTTTTTATTACCTGATTAGCGCTTATTTATTAAAATCCAAGGGTTTAACTATCAGAAAACTTACCGATAATGTCCAGACTCTGATAATAATTATACCATACAAATGGAGTATAAACTTAATTAAACTTAGATTTATAACTGATAAATAGTTTTCGCAAAATTATTCAAAAAATATACAGCCTTTATATTAAGCAAAAAATTGAAAGATAGCAGAATATTATCGATCAGATGACCCAAACTGATTGAGAATATAATTATCAATTGTGAAAAGCAAGTTAAGTAAAACAAATTTTCCAAAATCTAGTAACAAAACATTCAATTTTATTATCAGATTTTTTCATGAGTTACTAGTTTTCAGCTTATAATATGATTTGTAATATTATTTTATGTGAATCTTATAATAATCTTCGAGAAAATTATAATAAATAGATATAACTTGTTATGTCAAGTGATCTACTTTTTTCTTTTCGCAGTTTGTCTTCATGTCCTTTAATGTGTTAAAAATGTAACCTAAATTGCGTGAAACTTTATTAAATGTTTATTTACTGACGAACTTGTCCTACAATACTCTCCTTATTCTACGCTTTTTTACAATATCTTAAAAACTTGGAGTCAGTCATATTGACATTATTTTGGTTTAAATTACTTCAATAGAAATTATTTCTATCATATCCAAAGTTCAATTTATTTTTAACTTTCAAATAATCATTATCTTTTCATGTTTAAAGTTTTCAATACATTCATTTGATTTAAAGTGTTCGGTCGAAAAGGCGAAAATTATTTGAAATTATTTTTAAAATTACGAAAACTTTTTCAACTAAATAATATATTAATTTCAAGCCATTAATAAATTAAGTTGAATTTTGGCTATAACTCAAAAATGGTTAATGCAATTTGTATGAAACCTTTATACTCTTTTAGAGTGTATTCTCATCTTTAATTTGATATACAAAACACAAATATATCTTCGAAAAATAATACTTAAAAGCGCGAGAAGTGGGTGTAGTCAGAATCAAAGTCTATGGTAATTAAGAGTTTTTGGACTTATTGAGCACTACATTAAATGTTTGGATATCATCGTTTAGGTTTTAATTTAACATATTTAATTAATTAATTAATGCTAATTTTGTCATTTTAGATATTCTCTAAATTTTTTTATAAATTTCTTAAAAAACTCGATTCCGTGGGTAAGGTATTTATAAAACAAGTTATAAAAAGCATTTTCCTCCGAAGAAATCGTATCTTTAGTTAATTTATGGTCAATTTAATGATGTTTAAAACATTTTTTTAATGAAAAATTTAATTATAACTTAGTTTTATTTTTTAAAGACATGTCTTATTGCCATAGGCTTTTGGTATTGACTCCAACTATACCCACTAGTGAAGAGCATAAGCTAAGCTTGAGCTAAGCTAATCAAAATTGCTCTAAAGTTGATTGGGGTTCTGGGGGGCTAGAAAATAGCGCCCAGGGTCACTCATTTTTCTTGTTGAACTAAATGGATTGATGTCCTTCTTGACCTCCCAGCTCCCGCGGAACCCTCTTAGGGGAGCCTGCCCGTGGGCGACCAAATTACCTAAATTTTTATTTTATGTCAATTTTTCTGTATTTTTTTATTCTATTAAAGAGAATTTGGTGTAGTTTACTATATATGACAACTTGAATTTGTTGAACTCAATATAAGAGATATAGTTTTGGGTAAGTTTTTTGAATATGAAAGAATTTTTTGAGGAAATAAGTACTTTCAGACTTATAGCCAAATAAAGACATCGAAATCATAATACTGCTTATGATATAAAGCAAATTTCTATAGGATTTCGATGTCTTCATCCGTCTATATCTTTGAATGAGCTAAGTTTTAAATGAATGCTTTTATAACTTTAAAAATAAAATTAGAATAAATAAGTTTTAGGATCAAAACCCACTGTTCATATACATTATCATATGAGTAGAAATATTTATTTAAGTTAGAAAATTATTAATTTTTTAATAGAAAGTGACATGTTTTAAACAAAATATATCTTCCAGCTTTACTCTTAATATTAATTAATTTTATGTCTCATGTTTTTAATTTTTGTAGAATATTATGTAAAATGTAATTAATTTCTATAATTAATTATTGTTTTCTATTTTTAATTTTTGTAGTGTATTAAGTCTTTTGTAATTAATTTCTACCATTCGTTATTTGTATCCTATAATCAATTTATAGCATCTGTCGTATGCTTTTTAGATATGGATCGCGATTTACGTAATCAGATTCCAAATGACATTCAAATTAATATTGCTAAAAAACATTTGCAATTATATCATTGATCATAATTTTACTGCTCATATAAATAGATTTTAATTTAAATCATAAGTCGTGAGAAGTCGTAAAATACTGTTATAATATTCAGTCGTGAATTATCTGATTGAAAATGAAAGTTTTATCAGCAATACTCTTACTTTCTTTAAATGTATCTTATGGTAAGTAATAATAAAGAAACATAAATTAATCGATCATAATATTCTTGCTAAATATTTTTCCGAAAGTTTTTTCCGATGATCCTGATAAGGAAGAGGTTAAGAGGAGACAATTGCCATTAAAGACAATGAAAGAACCTGAACTGCGAGATAACATTAATTCTTCATGGGCTTCTATAGCTCCAGCTGTAGAAAAGAGAATAGCAGATTATAAAAAGGCAAATCTGACATTATTGGCGAATGTGCTCATAGCAAATACACCATTTTTTGGTGGCGAACAAGAGATGATGGAAAAAATTTTGAATGAAACAACTGATACCAAGGAAAGGGAAGATATACTCTTAAGTTTGGCCGAAACTCTTGTAAAAGTAAATTGGGATGAAGAATGGAGAGCTGATCACCCTTATAATTTATCGGAAGAATGTGACAAATCAATTCTTACTTTAAATTTTAACTTCGATTTCGCACTGGCTAAACTCAAGGTGCTTTTGTTCGCGGCTGAATTCCAAGCACTTTTTAAGAATAAGTTTTGGCAAGAATTTGTCGAAGACGTAAGTGAAACACATAAACACTTTAATCACATGAGAAAGGAAAATAGATTAAACATGTTTTCGCTATTAATCTAATTATTAATCAACAAATAATACAGTTTTGTTAACATATTTTAATCTCTTTATACTCAGTGAAATATTTTATTGTTATTATAAGACAAAATATATTATTCATTTGATCTTTATATCCGAAGGCTGATGTATCCATCAATTGATCTTTTAAAGCTTCAGCGATGGTTCACAATTAATATAAAAACCACTTTTTTAAAAATATTATATATATTGGAAATTCATTTAAAGTTTGAAATTTATTCAATTTATAATTCCCTTTATTCACAGCTTAAAAAATTCTACTCCGAGACATACTCTAATGCTAAATGGCAAGCTAATGAACCGAATAAACTGGATAAGCTCATAAAATGTCGAACCCTTTCACTTTTTGCTAAAGACATCGATAGAATATTCGTAGCATTGAAGACATGAAATACTGGCATGAAATCAACGACACCTGCTTTCTATTAGGATTAGAGACTATAAAGTTGTCGAATTAAATGTCATTTATATTTCGATTGGATCAATAAAAAAGTTATTAATGAAAAAAATCAATACTTTATTACGACTGATAAATATATTGTGTGAAACAGTTGAGGTGAACCTCTTTTCGATGCATGTTTGATACTAGAAGTAGGGGTGACCACCTCTGGCTCGTCTCAAGACGGGACAAAAAAATCAAAGCGGGGACCCTTACAATTATTTTTGTTGGAGAAAAATTTCGCTTTTATTTAGTAATTATAAATATTTAAGTACCAAACAATACATTCTAATATTAAAACATTGAAAATTATTAATTATGCTTTATCAACAAAAAACTGTTCATCAATTTTCACATTAAATGGAAATATTTTTATATTCATCCGAAGCACTTAACATTCAAAATTAATATAAAACAAATAAAATATAAAAAATTTAAAAAGGTATCACACAAAAATCATTAATTTCTACGATAGAACAAAGTCAAGTACAAATAGGTATAAGTATTACTCTAATTGAGACAAAAGTAAGAAATATTGGTTTATTCCAGTTATAAGTCAATATAGAAAAGATTAATTCTAAAACTTATAATTTTAAACAACTGGTGCTCAAAACTTTAAACTGTGTTTCTCAATTTCTTAGCATTTACAAAATAAATTCAATGTTTGAATTTCTGAGAAATGTTTGCAACACAGATTTTTCTAAATAAAAGTTAAAAACGGGAAAAATCCCGTCGTAAGATTTTGGTCTGACGGTATATTTGTCTTTTATCTTTCAATAAACGGAACGGGTGGTCAGCCAAACTAGAGGAGAGAATCACATTCCCATCTTTCACGGGAATGGAATGGGAACAGAATAAGTTTTAATTTGATGATAGTGAATGGATTCAAATAAATACTGACATTATTTTTTCAAAATAAACAAAACTTATTTAGAAAACTTTTCCTACAATTGAATTCTGATGAATAATGATTTATCAAAATTTTTGATTAAGATATTTTAAGTGAAGCGAATTCGAATTTTGTGGACTTTATCGATACTTTTACAGTGCAGATACCTGTACGAAACCTCAAAACTCAAAACTTAACATCAATTTAATACAATTGTTTCGAAATTTGCAACAAAATTCGAATAAAGAAAATTCAACATTCATTTCAACTTAAGTTTATTATTACTTGTAAGTGACCCGCTGTTTGGGCAGGTTCCGATTTCAAAACTATCCTTTACCTTAAACCTTTACCCATTATTCATTTGAATGATATGCCCAACGCTTAATGATCTTAATTCTTGCATCGATAGAATCACATCATAATCACGTTCTAAGTAGTGGTCGGTATCGGGTCTCGAGTCTCAAGTCTCGATCGAAAAAAAATTTCTCGAGTCTCGAAATTGATTTTTATGAATTTTAGCATGGTATTTTCAAAAAATCA